>CM076582.1:189497072-189757257 GCA_034641835.2 Pinus albicaulis | reverse complement strand
TATCTACAAGCTCCCCACACGCACTCCTGTTGCAACTGTTTCCATCTGGCTATCCTTTATGACACAGTTAGTCTTAAAGAATTGAACTTGCATGTCCTGATCAGTAATCATTGAGACAGAGATCTAATTTTTCTTAATTCCGGGCACATACAATACATTTTTAAGGTGTCTAATGTTACCGCTAGGTAATTTTACCGGAATGTCACCATATCCTTTGATCTCATATCCACTATCATCTCCTAAATAAATTTTCGACCCACATGAAGTTTCTTCAAGACATTCAAACCAGTCCTTCTTACATGCACCAGAGTCGACATACCATATGTCGTCCTCATCTCCCTTTGAAGCTGAAAGAGCATAATCAGCTGTAAATAGTCGAAGTTCGTGGCTATGATCCTCATCTTCCTCAACGAAGTATCCTCTATGCCTTCTCTGTTTATTTCTTGCTTCATCTACCTGCCTCTTATTACACTCTTTAATCTGATGACCAGGTTTTCCACAGTAAAAACATTTCTTGTTGGGAAAATTATTAGTAGACATACCTTTAAACAGTCTCTTCTGAAATGTGTTGGCTCCTCTCAGCTACTGCTGTGGTTGTTGTTGCTGCTGTGGTTGCTTCCCTCTATACTGTCTCCTTTTCGCTATCAGAGCAAGGTAATTGCTCTGCGACTTCAAATTTTGTCATCACTCTTCTTCCTGTAGCAGAATCCCTGTCAGCTCTTCAAACGTAAGGGCTTTCTCCCTTGCTTCCAGCCCTGTGATAAACATCTGGTATTCATCTGTCATTCCGTTCAACGTGATTGTGACCAGATCCGAATCGGAAACTTTCTCTCTGATATCTCCCAATCTGTCCTTCAGGTCTTTGACTCTAGCAATGAATCCAGCAGCGGACTCATTCTCCTCCATCTTCATCGCAAACAGCTTGCCTTTGAGTGACAAGACACGATTTGTATTCTACGTCTGGTATAGGTTTTTAATCATCGTCCAAATGTCAGTGGCCGATTTACAGTCTCTAATATGCGGGATAATATTGTCCTTGACGGACATCTTTAATATGACCTTTGCTTTTGTCTCCCTTTTATCCCAGTCTTGTTCTTGTGCAGCTGATCCTGGTCTCAACTCACTTCCTGTAACGATCGACCATGCATTTGCGCTTTCAAGTAAAGTCTGTATCTTGAATTTCCAGTTGGAGAAATTCGATCCATCAAGTTTTCCAGACTCGTGGAGATACGATTCTATACTATTATTCATATTGGACTGATAAAATTCCTGATCCTCTGATGAATAATTCTACCCAACTGAATAATTGCAGGACACACTTAAAAAAAAAAATCACCACATACCAGATCCTTTTATTCACGTCGATCTGCCTCCTTGGACGAATCAAAACTTCTTCAATAACACCACGAACAAGTCGATCTGCTTGCCAGCTGACCCAATTAGGAACGATCGCCTGCCGTGATCAGATCTGCGCCGCGAAACAGGTCCCGAACTTCAATGCTTACACCGCGAAACCGTCGATCTGCTTGCACCTCAAAACAAATGAAGAACTTCAATACGCCTACGCAGCAATCGTCTGCCACCACAGTGGTCAGACTTCGTATGCCACCACACCAGCCAATCCAGATCTACACCAAATGGTCGGAACTTCGTATGCCACCAAAAGAATTGGGGCGTCGCAAAAATTATGAGACACCCAAAGAAAGAGGCTGGTGCTTCTTTGATGCGAAAAATCCGCGCCCAAATCAAAATGCGTGCGAGTCCCAACCCTGGCGCAAATTTTGCATGTACTTCCGTGCCAATAGCGTATTTTGGCGCGTTGGCGTGCTTATCTCCCTCAAACCCGCGCCAATGGCGCGACTGTTCGTGAAATAACCGCGCCAATCCTTTCTCCCGCTCAGAGATGATCAGTCATCTGAAACCTGTGTTTCAGGTGTTACTGTAGTCCACCTGAATCTACGAAAAATTCTGTAAGCTCTTCCGCCACTACGGTTCTGTAATCAATGATGCATCCTAAAAAAAAAATTAAGGTTGTCCCTACTCTGAGCTCTGATACCAAGATAAAAATGACATTGAATTGAAAAAGAAGGAGTTGCAGCTCACAGGTGAGTACTGCACCTGGAGACTGCACTCAAACAGAGAGAACACTCTGAGTTTACTCTACATTCATGAATGAGACATTACATCATTAAGTACATCACTAGGAATTAGGAAGTTGCAAACAAACTCCTAAATTGTAGGAATTAATCCTAAACTAAGGAGATACATTACAACTTATGTAACCATTTCTCCATTAATATAAAATAATATGAATTATTTCCAACTAAATATTGTTTATGAAAGTTCCTTGAAATTCAGAAATTCATTTAAAAAATAATTATATATGAAATTCATTTCAAAATATTGTTTATGAAATTTTTTTGAAATTTTTCTTGAAATTCATTATTTTAAATTCATTATGTAGAATATATATGAAAGTTTCTTGAAATTCATTTCAAAAAATAATTATATATGAAATTCATTGAAATTTGCCTTGAAATTCATTTCAAAATATTGTTTATTAAAGTTTCTTGAAATTTTTCTTGAAATTCATTATTTAGAATACATATGAAAGTTTCTTGAAATTCATTTCAAAATATTGTTTCATTATTTAAAATATATATGAAATTTTCTTGAATTTTTTTTTGAAATTCGTTGAAATTTTTCTTGAAATCAATTTCAAATTATTGTTTTTGATCTTTCTTGAAATTTATCTTGAAATTCATTTAAAAAATAATTCATATTTTTCTTGAATTTTTTTTTGAAATCCATCTAAAAAATCATATTGAAATTCATTATTTATAATATATATGAAAGATTTTTTTTTCTAAAATTCATTTAAAAAATTCATATTTAAAGATTTTTTTTTTAATTCATTTAAAAAATTCATATTGAAATTCATTAGTTAGAATATATATGAAAGTTTTTTTTTTTTTTTTTTTCTGAAAGTTTCTTCAAATTCATTTAAAAAATTCATATTGAAATTCATTAGTTAGAATATATATGAATTTTTTTTTTTTTTGTTTCTGAAAGTTTCTTCAAATCCATTTAAAAAATTCATATTGAAATTCATTACTTATAATCTTGAAAATTTAAAAAAAAACAAATTCATATGTTTCTTCAAAATTTTCTTGAAATTCATTTAAAAAATTCATATTGAAATTCATTATTTTGAATATATATGAAAGAATTTTTCTTGAAATTCATTTAAAAAATTCATATTGAAATTCATTATTTAGAATATATAAGAAAGTTTTTTGAAATCCATATTTTTCTTGAAATTCATTTAAAAGTTCATAATGAATTTTAAAAAATTCATATTGAAATTCATTATTTATAATTTTGAAATTTGTTTAAAAAAAAATCATATGTTTCTTGAAATTTTTCTTAAAATTGATTTAAAAAATTCATATTGAAATTGATTATTTAGAATAGATGAAAGTTTCTTGAAATTTTTGTATCCAAAAGCTTTTTGAAAATTTTCTTGAAATTCATTTAAAAAATTATATTGAAATTCATTATTTAGAATATATGGGAAATTTTCTTGAAATTCATTATTTAGAATATATATTAAAGTTTCTTGAAATTTTTCTTGAAATCCGTTTTTTATTTAGAATATATATGAAAATTTATTGAAATTTTTCTGGAAATTTATTATATAGAATATATATGGAATTAATTTGAAAATATTGTTTATTAAAATATATATGAATGTTTATTGAAATTTTTCTTGAAATTCATTATTTAGAATATATATGAAATTCATTGAAATTTTTGTTTAAATTCATTTCAAAATATGGTTTCTTTAAATTTTTCTTGAAATTTAATTAAAAAATAATTATAAATGAAATTCATTTAATTTTTTCTTCAAATTAATTTCAAAATATTGTTTATGAAAGTTTCTTGAAATTCATTTTAAAATAATTGTATATGAAATTCATTTCAAAATATTGTTTATTAAAGTTTTTTGAAATTTTTCTTGAAATTCATTATTTTAAATTCATTATGTGGAATATATATATGAAAGTTTCTTGAAACTCATTTCAAAAAATAATTATATGTGAAATTCATTGAAAGTTTCCTTGAAATTCATTTCAAAATATTGTTTATTAAAGTTTTTTGAAAATTTTCTTGAAATTCATTATTTACCATATATATGAAAGTTTCTTGAAATTCATTTCAAAATATTGTTTCATTATTTAAAATATATATGAAATTTTCTTGAAATTCATTAATTAGAATATATATGAAAGTTTCTTGAATTTTTTCTTGAAATTCATTTAAAAATAATTATATATGAAATTCATTGAATTTTTTCTTGAAATTCATTTCAAAATATTGTTTATGAAAGTTTCTTGAAATTCATTTAAAAAATAATTATATATGAAATTCATTATTTGAAATTTATTATGTAGAATATATATAAAAGTTTATTGAAATTCATTTCAAAAAATAATTATATATAAAATTCATTGAAATTCAATTTTTTCTTGAAATTCAAAATTTTCAAAATATTGTTTCTGAAATTCATTTCAAAATATTATTTCTAAAATTTTCTTGAAATTCATTTCAAAATATTGTTTATGAAAGTTTCTTGAATTTCATTTAAAAAATAATTGTGTATGAAATTCATTTCAAAATATTGTTTATAAAAGTTTCTTGATTTTTTTCTTCAAACTCATTATGTAGAATATATACGAAAGTCTCTTGAAATTCATTTCAAAAAATAATTATATATGAAATTCATTGAAATTCAATTTTTTCTTGAAATTCAAAATTTTCAAAATATTGTTTCTGAAATAAATTTCAAAATATTATTTTGAAAGTTTCTTAAAATTCATTGATTTTTTTCTTGAAATTCATTTAAAAAATAGTTATATATGAAATTCATTGGATTTTTACTTGAAATTCATTTCAAAATATTGTTTATGAAAGTTTCTGGAAATTTTTCGTGAAATTCATTATGTAGATTATATATGAAAGTTTCTTGAAATTCATTTCAAAAAATAATTATATATGAAATTCATTGAAATTTTCCTTGAAATTCATTTCAAAATATTTTTTTATATATACAAGTTTCTTGAAATTCATTTTAAATATTGTTTTCATTATTTAAAATATATATGAAATTTTATTGATATTCATTATTTAGAATTTATATGAAATTTTCTTGAATTTTATTTTAAATTCATTTAAAAAATATTAATATATGAAATTCATTGAATTTTTTCTTGAAATTCATTTAAAAAATAATTATATATGAAATTCATTGAATTTTTTCTTGAAATTAGAATATATATGAAAGGTTTTTGAAATTTTCTTGAATTTTTTCTTGAAATTCATTTAAAAAATAATTGTATTTGAAATTCATTGAAATTTTTCTTGAAATTCATTTCAAAATATTGTTTCTAAAATTTTCTTGATATTCGTTATTTAGAATATATATGAAAGTTTATTGAAATTTTTCTTGAAATTCATTATTTAAAATATATATAAAATTCATTGACATTTTTCTTGAAATTCATTTCAAAATATTGTTTCTGAAAGTTTTTTGAAATTCATTTTAAAAATAAATTATATATGAAATTCATTGAAATTTTTCTTGAAATTCATTTTTTTCTTGAAATTCAATATTTTCAAAATATTGTTTCTGAAATTCAAATTTTTTGAAGTATTGTTTCTGAAATTCAAATTTTTCAAAATATTATTTTTGAAATTCAATTTTTCTTGAAATTAAAAATTTTCAAAATATTGTTTTTGGAATTCATTTCAAAATATTATTTTTGAAAGTTTCTTGAAAATCATTGAAATTTTTCTTAAAATTCATTTCAAAAATTTTCATGAAATTCATTTCAAAATATTGTTTTTGAAAGTTTCACGAAATTAATTGAAGAAATAGTTATATATGAAATTCATTGAAATTTATATTTTTCTTGAAATTTTCAATTCAATATTGATGTGAAATAATATTTCGAAATTCATTTAAAAAATTATTATATATGAAATTTCATTCATATTAAGGTGAAATAATATTTTGGAATTTATTTGAACAATAATTATATAGGAAATTTCATTGAAATTTTTCTTGTTAAAAAATATTTTGAAATTTTGAAAAAATAATTTTATATGAAATTTCATTGAATTTTTTCTTGAAATTCATAATTTTTTTTTAAATTTCCAATCTCATATTCATATTGATGTGAAATAATATTTTGAAATTCATCTAAAAAGATAATTATATATGAAATTTCATTGAAAGTTTTCTTTTCATATTGATGTGACATAATATTTTGAAATTTTCAAAAAATAATTATATATGAAATTTTGTTGAAAATTTTCTTGAAATTTCCATCATGATTTTTCTTGAAATTTCCAATCTCATATTTATATTGATGTGAAATGATATTTTGAAATTCATTTAAAAAATGATTATATATGAAATTTCATTAAAATTTTTATTTTCATATTGATGTGAAATAATATTTTGAAATTTTGAAAAATAATTATATATGTCTCATATTCATATTGACAATGATGTGAAATAATATTTTGAAATTTTGAAAAAAATAAATATGTATGTATCAATATTCTTTATATTGAGACTAACGTGAAATAATATTTTGAAATTTTGAAAAAATAATTATATATGAAGAAATTTCCAATCTCATGTGATATGATATTTTGAAATTCATTTTAAAAATAATTGTATATTTATATTGATGTGAAATAATATTTTGAAGTTCATTTTAAAAATTATTATAAATGAAACTCATTGAAAGTTTTCAAGAAATTGTTTTCTTGATATTCATTTAAAAAATTCATATTTATGTAATTCATTGAAAGTTTTGAAGAAATTGTTTTCTTGAAATTTCATTGAATTTTTTCTTGAAATTTCCAATATCATATTCATATTGATGTGAAATAATATTTTGAAATTCATTTAAAAAATAATTATAATTTAAAAAGTTCATATTGATGTAATTCATTGAAAGTTTTCAAGAAGTTTTTTTCTTGAAATCTCCAATCTCACATTCATGTTGATGTGAAATAATATTTTTCAATTCATTTAAAAAATAATTATATATGAATAATTTCTTGAAATTTCATTGAAATTTTTCTTGAAATTTCTAATCCAATCTGAAATTCTTATTTATGTGAAATAATTTCCAATCCAATCTCAAATTCATATTGATGTGAAATAATATTTTGAAATTCATTTAAAAAATAATTAAAAATTAATATTTTGAAATATAAAAAAAAATATATATATATATATATATATATTTAAAAAAATAAAAATAAAAAATAAAAAATTATATATGAACAATTTCTTGAAATTTCATTGAAATTTCCAATCCAATCTAAAATTCATATTGATGTGAAATAATTTTTTGAAATTTCCAATTCAATCTTAAATTCATATTGATGTGGAATAATATTTTGAAATTCATTGAAAATTTTCAAGAATTTTTTTTCTTGAAATTCATTTAAAAAACATTTTTAAAAAAATCAAATACGAACATATAAAATTAATTAAAGAAAACAAATACAGACATATAAAATTAATTTAAAAAAAAAAAAAATCATATTGATATGAAATATATAAAATTAATTAAGAAAAAAACAAATACGAACATATAAAATTAATTTAAAAAAACAAAGAAAACATATAAAATTAAATTAAAAAAACAAAAAACCATAAAAACTAAATTTCAAAAATAACCAAAAACAAACATATAAAATTAATTAAAAAAAAAAACTCCAAAAAAACCAAATATGATCATATAAAATTAATTTAAAAAAAAACAAATAAGAACATATAAAATTAATTTAAAAAAAAAATGGAACATATAAAATTAATTAAAAAAAACAAATATGAAAATATAAAATTAATTTTAAAAAAAAAAAAAACCAAAAAAAGAATTTAATAAAAAAAACTCCAAAAAGAAACAAATATGAGCATATCAAATTAATTTAAAAAAATACAAACATATAAAATTAATTTAAAAAGAAAAAAAAACCAAAAAAACCAAATAAGAACCTATAAAATTAATTTAAAAACAAATACAAACATATAAAATTAATTTAAAAAAAAAAACCAAAAAAGACAAATATGCACATATAAAATTAATTTAAGAAAAAATATGAATATATAAAATTAATTCAAAAAAAAAAACCAAATACGAACATATAAAATTAATTTAAAAAAAAAAAACAAAAACCAAAAAGTTCATATTTAAAAAAACCAAATACTAACATATGAAATTAATTTTTTAAAAAAAACAAATATGAACATATAAAATTAATTTAAAAATAAAAATAAAAAGTTCATATTAAAAAAAAAACCAAAAAAAAACAAATACAAACCTATAAAATTAATTAAAAAAAAAATCATATTTAACAAAAAGAAAAATAAATAAATACAAACATATACAATTAATTTAAAAATTTTAAAATAAAAAAAAATACGAACATATAAAATTAATTTAAAAAACAATACAAACATACAAAATAAATTTTTAAAAAATACAAACATATAAAGTTAATTTTAAAAAAAAATAGGAAGATACAAACTTAATTTTAAAAAAGAACCAAATACGAACATATAAAATTGATTTAAAAAAAAAAAAAAAATAGGAAGATTTAAAATTAAATTAAAAAAAAAACAAATACGAACCCATAAAATTAATTTGTTTAAAAACCAAAAATTTTATATTTAAAAAAAAAAACTAAAAAACCTAAATATTAACATAAAAAATAATTTAAAAAAAAAAAAAAAAAAAAACCAAAAAATTAATATTTAAAAGAAATTAAAAAAATTAAAAATAAAAACAAAAAAAAAGCATATTTATGTGAAATTCCAATCTCATTGAAAATATATATATAATTAAAAAAACACCAAAATAATCATATTTAAAAAAAAAAAAAAAAAAACCAAAAAATTCATATTTATGTGAAATTCCAATCTCATTGAAAATATATATAAAGTTAAACTAAATTGTATCCCAAATTAAAAAAAAATCATATTATATAAAATTAAACTAAATTGTATCCCAATTAGTTAAGAACCCAAACATAAAACCAATTAATTAAAAAACTAAAAACATGGGAAAGTTGGCTTAAATGCTAGCTAGCTGTTATGTCACTTTATTTTTAAAGAAACTAAAAAATTTATTTCTTTTAAGAAAGATTACTTGAGGAACTTGAATTAATTATGTATTGTGAAAATAAAGTTTAGATATGGAAAAGTGGCTCCATAAAACTGAAAAAACCTGATGGTAAAAGTATTCGGAGAATTGAGAATTAGTTGAACAGAAAACAGTTTACTGACAGTTACCTTTCCTCTGGGGATAAAGATACATACTAGTGAGGAAAAGAGGTTCTATTCTAGAACTAAGGAAGGGAGAGAGTGGAGAATTCCTGAGCTAGTAGTGACCAGTGGAAGACACTGAGCATTCCCAAATATTCCTGAAAGAAGAAGAAGTACTAGACTAAGGGTCTTCAGGTATCTCTGGTAATTCTGTCAACCTACTGGGTTCAGTGTGGAGCACAAGGGGAGAAGAGGAAGTTATCGCCTCTCTCATGGTAGGGTGGATATCATCAGCGAGTCTGGAAATAAGATAAGTACACAGACTTCCAAAAAATAGAAGAGTTGTAAATATAAATGTTTGAACAGATTTCTTCTGTGCTGGAATATTTAGATAGACTGCTTAATTATGGTATTATGTAGATAGAACTTTGTTAGTTAGTAGTATCTGTTTCAAGAAAATATGAAATAAGGAATTTTACTTTGTGAATTTTGGTGGAATAATAAAATCTGTATTCTATTTAATTTCCTTTAGATGTATGGTAGAACAACAATATGCATAATTATAAGTATAGGTTGTGTAATGAAAGCTTACACAGGAAAATTATAGTATGACAATAAAGAGAATAGTATAGGAAAAACTAAGTTAAACGCAAAACAGAAAGTATTGACCAAGAGGTATGGACCCGGTAAATCGTATGCTCGGGGCTAAGATCGAAACCCCAGGCTCTGAGCAAGTCGTTGACCATAAATATTTTATATACACAGACAACGGATAGGAGGGAAAAACTCCACACTTTAGATGGTCCAGACATTCCTAAATAAAATAAGAACAAGAAATAGAAATAAAGATCAAAGAATGTGTAAACTCTGAAAGACTCAGAAAAACAGAGTGACATGCATATATCTATAAAGAAGATTTATCCTATAAAATTTACTAAAGTAAAACAATGGGCTAGAACTATGTAACAGTAAGATATTGTAAATCATTCTACAGGACCATTCATTTGAAAATATTCCTTCAACGGAAAGGGAAATAGTATTGTATATTATGCATTTGTATATAAATATTTGAACTGTAAATAAATAGATTTTCAATGTTGCGGGAAATATTGAACCTTAAAATGAAAACTAAAGGGTTATCGTCAAAGATACAAGACAAAATTGTCCACCATATTGTTATACAATGTTTAATGTCACCCTTTCTCATAAATAGGTCATACTGGCTCAAAAACTGGACATGCAACCCTTAAATATTACAGACCAGAGCCTTGACAAATATACAAGTATGCAACCAATATCTCTAAAGGAGACTCGAGATTACAAAGTAAACCAGGAGATAGTGCTTCATTAAATTAATGAGAAAAGACTGCTATCGAGAATTCTACAAGTCAAATAGCCATGGAACCAAGACAAACATCTAAATGCCGGAAACTTCGTAAGACCTCCTACGAGACTCAAAATACCTGTTAAAGAAATCACTCGAGGGTTAGTTTAATCCTCGGAGCTCCAAAGAAAAGTGTACCCGGGTTTGTGTCTTGCAGTGTTAATACCGAAGGGTTACCTGTGCCATAGAAACCATCTTTGATCAGTAGGCTAAAACCCTAACTTCCCAAACAAGATATGGAGATGAGGATAAAATATTTAAGAGTTTCACATACTTGAATGAGTTGGCTTGTGGCGACGGCGAAAACTCTTGCACCAAAAATATCGAGCAGAGACTTTCTCATCAAAAATACTAGAGAAAAATGAAAAAGAAAAATATGAGATCAAACCGGAGGAAGAATTGAAATTGGTAAACTTACCTGTCGAAGTTGAGGTAGTTGTGACCAAGCAGTAGAGACATGGGTATCTACATTTCCAGTCATAGGAGCAACCGGACGAAACCTCTGAAGCCATGACTGCAGAGCCTGACTCATCCAAGAAGCAGAGTCCCGAAATGTGACAGAGTAACCTCTTAAGTCCTGAAAGTACCATGTGGAAACCCTTTATAACACACAAAACAGAGGCGAAGAAGCCGAGTAAGCCTGAGATAAACTACATGGTAGGCTGTGATGAAAACTCACCACGGTGGAGGTAACATAATCGCCAGCGTCAAGCGGAAGACCTGCAGAGATGAACAACTTGAGATTTCATAATGGTTGCAGAGATACAATATCGCAGAGCCAGCTCGAGAATTAAAGAAATTTTAGGCTTTTGGTAGGGGTCATTAACCTAAGACAAGACCTGAAAACCCTCACCATAGATCAAGACCCCTAAAATCCAACGATGCATGACAAAATAGGTGTCCTCCACATTTGCAATGATCACATGCATTATTCATAATAATTAAATCCTTAATTAAAGAATTGAATCTATGGTACATATCTAAATTATCGTTTAAATGATAAATGGTACCGTTAGTACTGAAAACATTTATGTGTGTCATAGAGAAAATTATAACCATATTTATGTATTGTTTAATCAAAGTTAATATATATATATATATATATATATATATATATATATATATATATATATATATATATATGGTGATGGTAAATATGAGTTGGAGACACATATACAGGGACATTGCATGTGACTAATGAAATTGAAATATGATATGGAAATGAAATATATAATTATATTTTCGAAGATTGGTGTAATAACCTATGTAGGGTGAAAAAACTCATTAATGGAATTTCTATACAAGGTAAAGACTTGGAATCTTAGAAATTAACATTCTGATTTGTAAAGGTAATTTTTTTTTTATTTGTATTGTCATGGACATTACAAGTGGTATCAGAGCAGCGTTCATACACTGGGACCCTAAGGGTCACCTAACATGATAAATTGTGTGTGTAAATGATGCACAACAAACAAATAAAACTTTAGCAAACGATATGAGGAGGGGATCGTCACACAAAACACCTTCAAATGCAGAGGAACCTACACCCAATCCCAAACAGAAATGAATCTTGAAATGTGTATTCGGCTGAGCGTAGATCAGTAACATCGGACTAGTAGACTACTGGAGGAATAGCAGCACCAAACCAGTATCCTGCTAAGCACTGTACATAAGCTACAGGAAGAAATGGTCCAGGTTAGGAGTGAGAAGGAGCTCTTGATGCAAGACTAGGAAAGGATACTCAAAAGCCTTTCTTACAAGAAGAATCAAGGAGTGCTACAACCCAGTCCTGATAGATAAATGCAAGAAGAAAATGAATGAAAAGCTAAGGATCAAACCAATGACAAAATGAAAAGAATCCATTCCCAGCAGAGTAAAAAAAATAGAAACTCTAATGAATTTGAGTATGGAAATGTGTCAGAACAATAGGAAATTAAGAAACAAAAAGTGGAGCTACAGGGTAAGTTCTGAAAAATAAAGCTACCTACATTTTATGGAGAAGCAGAGGAGGTGGTTGAAGCATGGCTGATAAATATGAACAAGTACTTCCAAGTTTATGAGTACAACAGTAACCTTAAGGCCAGATTTGTCATTTGTAAGTTGAGAGAGAAGGCCACCCTATGGTGGGAGGAAGTCAATAATGTCTATAGTATTGAATATCAGGATGTGACATGGGATAGATTTCAACAATACTTCAAGGAAAATTATCTGACAAAACATTTCAATGACAAAAATTCAAGGGAATTCCATGACTTGAGGTTGGGACAAATGACAATGGATGAATACATAACCAAGTTTACTTCCCTGTTAAGATATGTTCCTTATTTAAGGGATGGAAAGGCTAAGGTTTAGTGATTTTTGAGTATCTTTCCGACCCACATGAAAGAATGAATTGATTTCATGAATCTAAGGACCATGGATGAAGAAATTAGAAAAGTGAAAATGTGTTACCAGCAGTCCAAGGCAAAAGGAGAACTGGGAAAAAACTGGCAGCCAAGGAAAGGGCAGAATGGAAGCTCAAATTTCAAGAGTTCAATAACTAATAACTTTAAGAATTCTACAAGGAATTGGGTGAGAAGAAAGTTTGGGAGGAATCATCAAAGAAATCGTTGGCCTGTGGAAGAGAAGCCCATAGAGGCTTCTAGCAACCCTGAATAAGGACAAAGCCAGAAACCACCCCTATAGTGTTGGGGATGTGGTGAGGCTCACTATTATAAGAACTTCCCATATTAGGGAAGAAATGATATAGTAGAAAATATACAAGAAGCCTCTACTATGGGGGATGTAGCCCGGAACATACCTAGAATCAGTGCAGCCTTGGAGGACCGACAGGAAAATTATCAAGCAACGATGATAGAACTAGAAGGTAAGTTACTTTCACAGTCTATTTCTATTTTGGTTGACCCAGGTGCAAGTCTAAGCTATATAAATAATTCTACATGACAATTCATTTGAAAATATTCCTTCGATAGAAAGGGAAATAGTATTGTATATTATGCATATGTATATAAATATTTGAACTGTAACAAAATAGCTTTTCAATGTTGTTGGAAAGACTGAAGCTTAAAACGAAAATTGAAGGTTTATCATCAAAGATTCAATACCAAACTGTCCACGGTAATGTTATACAATGTTTAATGTTGCCCTTTCTCATAAATAGGTCATACGGGCTGAAAAATTGGACATGTAGCCCTTAAATATTACAGACGAGAGTCTCAAAAAATATACAATTATGCAACCAATATCTCTGAAGGAGACTCGAGATTACAAAGTAAACCAGATGATAGTGCTTCATTAAATTAATGAAAAAATACTGCTATCAAGAATTCTACAAGTCAAATAGCCATGGCACCAAGTCGAACATATAAATGTTGGAAAATTTGTAAGACCTCCTGCGAGACTCAAAATACCTGTTAAAGAAATCACCCGAGGGTTAGTCTAATCCTCACAGCTCTAAAGAAAATTTTACCCACGTTTATGTCTTGTAGTGTTAATACCGAAGGGTTACCTGCACCATAGTAACCATCAATGATCAGTAGGTTAAAACCCTAACTTCCCAAACAAGATATGGAGACAAGGATAATAGATTTAAGAGTTTCACATACGTGAACGAGTTGTCTTACGACAACGGTGACAACTCCTACACCAAAAACATCGAGTAGAGACTTTCTCATAAAAAATACCAGAGAAAAATGGAAAAGAAAATTATGAGAGCAGACTGGAGGAAGAACTGAAATCGGTAAACTTACCTATCAAGGTTGAGGTAGTCGTGAACGATCAGTAGAGATGTGGGTAGCTAGATTTCTAGTCACGGGAGCAACCAGATGAAACCTCCGAAGCCATGACTGTAGAGATGGACTCATCCAAGGAGAAAAGTCCCAAAATGTGACAAAGTAACTGCTTAAGTCCTGAAAGGACCACGCAGAAACCATTTATATCACACAAAATAGAGGCGAAGAAGTCGAGTAAGCCTGATATAAACTACATGGTAGGTTGTGATGAAAACTCACCACGGTGGAGGTAACATAATTGCTAGCACTAAGCGGAAGACCTATAGAGCTAAATAGTTTGAGGTTTCAGAATGGTTGTAGAGATGCAACACCGCGGATCCAGCTCAAGAATGAAAGAATGGCTATGGTTTTGGTAGGGGTCATTAACCTAAGCCAAGACCTGAACACCCTTAGTCGTAGATCAAGACCCCTATAATCCAACGACGCATGAAAAAACAGGTGTCCTCCACATTTGAAATGATCACATGCATTATTCATAATAATTAAATCCTCAATTAAAGAATTGAATATGTGGTACATATCTAAATTATCGCTTAAATGATAAATGGTACCATTAGTAACAAAAACATTTATGCGTGTCATAGAGAAAATTATAACCATAGTTATGTATTGTTTAATCAAAGTTAATATATATATGGTGAGGGTAAATACAAGTTGGAGACACGTATACATGGACATCGCATGTGACTAATGAAATTGAAATATGATATGGAAATAAAATATATAATTATATGTTCAAAGATTGGTGTAATAACTTCTGTGGGGTGAAAAAACTCATTAACAGAATTTCTATACAAGGTAAAGACTTGGAATCTTAGAAATTAACATTCTTGATTTTTAAATGTAAATGTCTTTTTTTTTGTACTTTCATGGACGTTACAAGTGGCATCAGAGCAGCGTTCGTATGCTGGGACCCTAAGGGTCACCTAACATGATAAACTATGTGTGTAAATGATTCACAACAAGGAAATAAAATTATAGCAAACGATATGAGGAGAGGGTCGTCACTTCAAACACCTCGAAATGCAGGGGAACCTACACCCCAACCCCAAATAGAAATGAATCCTAAAATGTGGATTCAATTGAGCATATATTAGCAGCAGTAGACTAGTAGACTACTGGAGGAACAATAGCACCAAACCAGTATCTTGCTAAGCACTATACAGAAGCTACAGAAATAAATGGTTCGAGTTAGGAGTGACAATGAGCGCTTGATGCAAGAGCGGGAAAGGATACTCAAAAGCCTTTCTTATAAGCAGAATCAAGGAGTGCTACAACCCAGTCCTGATAGAGAAATGCAAGAAGAAAATGAACGGAAAGCTAAGGATCAAACCAATGACAGAATGGAAAGGAGTCATTCCCAACGGAGTAACAAAAATATAAACTCTAATGAAGTCGATTTTGGAAATGTGTCAGAACAATAGGAAATTAAGAAACAAAAATTGGAGCTATAGGTTGAGTTCTGAAAAATAAAACCACATACGTTTGATGGAGAAGTAGAGGAAGTGGTTGAAGCATGGCTAATAAATATGAACAAGTACTTCCAAGTTTATGAGTACAATAATAACCTTAAGGCCAGATTTTCCATCTATCAGTTGAGAGAGAAGGCCACCCTATGGTGGGAGGAAGTCAAGAATGCTCACAGTATTGAATATCAAGATGTTACATGGGATACATTTCAACAATACTTCAAGGACAAGTATCTGACAGAACGTTTCAATGAAGAAAATTCCAGTGAATTCCACGACTTGAGGTTGGGAAAAATGACAATGGATGAATACATAACCAAGTTTACTTACCTTTTAAGATATGTGTTGGAGATGTTGTCATTGATGGCAAAGGAATTGGCAGAGAATTGTTTATAAATCTCGTATGGTCTCAGTGTCATTGTGCATTTGTTGTTTAAATCTATGTGGAGGATTGATTGGTTATCGGTGTAAATAATCCCGTATGTTCTTGATGAGAGTATCGAATTCTATAGCAATTGTGGATCTGTGGTTAATTATCCAATGCTTGTGAGCACTGTAAAACATAGCCACAAGGGTTATGTATGGCGAAGTGATGTGTCGAAGTATATGGATGAAAGGAACGCTGAGGAATGAGGTTGTAATGTGAAGAAACACCTTAACTGCGCGAAGAGGAGAAACTCTTCCAATAGAACAGGCATAAATGTGTAGCGGAAGCTGAGAGGAACCCTGTGTGGAAGAACGGAACCGTGACCGAGTGAACAGTGATGGCAGTTTTCGAGTTTCATCACACCACCTTTCGATGATAGGCGGTATTCCTAGTTGGAGAGCGATTCCATAGAAACGTTGACACGTAGCAAAGGTGGACCCACGAAAACCGCTATCAAAACGCGCCATCGCACGTTAACGTTCGACCAAAGAAGTTGAGCGATATTATTGAACGTCTTTGATCTGGGAAGGGGTCATCGGACAGTGTTCATTTGCTATAGATGCGCGAAATTTACCCAAGGTATGATGCGCCATCGCGCGTTATCATCCGTACATCATCAACAAACGATATCTGTCGGATCAACTAAAGCCGAGTGATGTGTTCTCCGCCATTGGATGGAAACGATCATTTAACCAAGGTTTGTTATGACGAAAAGTGATTGGACCATCATTTTTTAATGTTATTCCAAAGTTGGTGGAACGAATAAACCTGGGGTCGACTTATAAAGGTCTATTTAAAAGCGCTATAAAATTCTGTTATATATTTAATTGCCAAAGGTTGTGAATAATATTTATTTATCAAATTCCATGAATTTGATAAATAAAATTCCAATAAAAAGAAAGAAAACCATCAGCGGTTGGTGGTTTTGACTCATGGTTTTAATAAAGGCAAAAACTATATAAGGAGAAAACAATTATAGTATATGTGTGCATGCGGAGGGGTTGTTAATGAAAAAAATCTCTTTAGAGATATCTGCGTGATTGAACTCTGATAAATCTGAATCTGTGATGCACCTGTGGATATGATGAAGGGTCGAGATCTCTAGATCTGGAAATGATAAATCTCTAGGAAGATCTGCAAAAGAAATGATGAAGACCTTATGCAAGTCTGATGATGAAATTGAAGAAAGTTGGTGGATCTGAGGGTTGAAGCCTTCAGTATAAAAGTGAAAGTTTTCTGTCAGTAAAAGCTGATGTTAATTCAGGGGGTTGGAGCTCCCTTCCAGTAGTGACTGGAGAATGAGAGAAGGTTGTAGACTTCGGCAGGTAGGTGTCTGCGTGCTGGTATAAGTCTGCACCAGTACAAAATTGTAATACATTTTCTTTATAATAAAAATTGAAGACAGAGACTTCAGCAGCGGTGGTTTTCTCCCGAATTGGGTTTCCACCTTAAAAACTAGTGTTCATGTGTGTTGTTTATATGTGATGGTTTATACTGTTATTATTGCACATGCTAACTGCTCTCTAAAACATCTGATGAATACACGATGCAATGATCTAAGTAAAGAATTAAATGCATGGTAAGATCTCTGGACATTCACGTGTATAAGTAAGTTGGATTCAGTAAAGTAGTGTATGATTTTAAGAAAAGTAAAAAAGAGGTTTAATTAGCTCTAGATACTGATTCACCCCCCCCCCTCTCAGTATTTTTCCCAACAATTGGTATCAGAGCAGGTCCTTCTGAGAAGCTTAGCCGCTAGAAGGAATATCAATCAAGATGAGCAATCAAGATGGAATAGTGTCTATCAGGCCTCCGCTCTTCAACGGAAATAATTTAATCTTCTGGAAAACAAGGATGAGATCCTATCTTCAGTCTCTAGGTGCAGAAGTATGGGCTATTTTTGAAACAGGATATCAATATCCAACTGCAGTACCAACAGATCCAACGGAAAGAAAAAATTATGAAACAAATGCAAAAGCGGTCAGTGCGCTATTAGGAAGTCTAACTGAATCAGAATTTGTCAAATTCATGCAGCTGAATACTACAACGGCAATATGGGACAAAATCATTCTAAGTTATGAAGGTGATGCAAAGGTAAAAAATGTTAAACTCCAAACTCTCATAATTCAATATGAGAATCTAAAAATGCATAATGAGGAGAGCATTGCCAATTTCTTTTTAAGTCTTGATGATATTGTAAATCGTATGAGAAATCTGGGAGAAACAATAACCGAATCTACTTTGGTTGAGAAATTTTTAAGATCACTAATGACAAAATTTGAGTCAAAAGTTTCTGCTTTTGAAGAAAAGCAGCATCTTCAAAATCTTACCGTGGTGCAACTTCATGGCATACTAACTTCATATGAAATGAGAAGAGGAGGACCATCTGAAGTCAAAGAAGTCGTCTTTAGAGCTTCTACAAAAGGGAAAGAAGTACAAGAGACA
Source organism: Pinus albicaulis (assembly GCA_034641835.2). Taxonomy (NCBI): domain Eukaryota; kingdom Viridiplantae; phylum Streptophyta; class Pinopsida; order Pinales; family Pinaceae; genus Pinus; species Pinus albicaulis. The sequence goes on along the minus strand of CM076582.1, from coordinate 189,738,392 downwards.
GAAGGATCAGGGTATATCTCAGAAGAAGATGAGGTAAATTTTGTAAAGAAACTCCAACTTGGTACAGGACAGTTCAGAGGTAAGCTTCCCTTCAAATGTTTTACTTGTGGAAGAGTTGGTCATTATGTTGCTAAATGTCCTCACAAAGAAACACATGAAAAAGGGAAGGAAGTAGCAAGAAGGAATAAGAATCAGTTTAGCACTAGAAAAAGTTACTATACTCATGACGACAATGATGGGCTATCAGACAGTGAGGAAGAATGTGAACAAGATCTTAGACTTCTCATGGAATTTGAAAAAGAGTCTGGAGAAGAAAAAGATACCTTTATGGATGCTTTAGAGGACAATGATTTTCTTGATGAAATCAATCAACTCAAGATATGCTTAGAAGAAAGTAAAATAACCATAGAAACGCTGAAAAATCAGCTTGAAGAAAAGGAGAAACACAAAAAGAAATTAGAATGTGAAATAGTAAGTCTAAGAAAAGAAATGGAGAAAGTGAAGACTTTGAATCTTAGATTTGCTAAAGGATCTGAAACCTTAGATGAGATTATCAAAGTACAACGTTCTCCTCTTATAAAGACAGGTCTTGGATATATCGGAGAATCTTCTCAGGCTTCAGCACCAAATTATCTAAAAGCAGCTACAGCTGGTATACAACATGCTGCCACTTAGCAAAGGAATAAAGAATCTTTACAGGTAAAGCATGACCATCTCAATTCAAAGAACACTAACATAAATATCTTTCAAAGAAACACGAATCAACAGGTAAATTCAAGTAGAAGATTTCATGATCGCGGAAATTTCTTCTTCAATGGACAATGTTTCTCATGTCACAATTTTGGTCATAAAGTTGTTCAATGTGTTGCATATAAAACCATCATGACAAGAGAAGCAAGAAAGAAAAGGATTGATATTGAAACAAAGAATAATACCTATAACAACTTTTCTCCTCTTCAAAATGAAGTTGAATGTGCTTATTGCAATAACTTTGGCCATGAATAATCTGAATGCAGGAGCAAAGTTCAGCCAAAAGAACATGTTCCTTCAAGCTCCAAAGTATGGAAAAAGAAGGAATTACAGGTTGAAAATTGTGGCATAGTGTTATTTGCAGAAGGTGAAGAAAATCAATGGTACATTGATAGCGGATGCTCAAGACACATGACAGGTGACAAAAACAAACTTCTTGCATATAGAGCTCTAGAAAAGGAAAAGAATGTTACATTTGGAAATGATACTCCTGTGGTCATTAAGGGAAAAGGGTCTGTTTTTCTAAAAGAAAAGGTGAAAGCTAATGATGTCATGTATGTGGATGGATTAAAGCATAACCTATTAAGTGTAAGTCAAATGTGTGATCAAGGAACAGAAGTTGTCTTTAGTTCAAAATAATGTGTGGTACGTGATCTTGATACAAGTAAAACAATTATAAAAGGAAAAAGAACTCCAAGCAACCTGTATGTATTGAAGAACTGCAGAGAACAATGTTACTTGAGTAAATCTTCAGAAAACTGGCTATGGCATAGAAGGTTGGGGCATCTGAGCTTCTCTCAAATCAACAAATCAAGCAGACTTAAAGCTGTTCGTGATCTTCCCAATATTACTCTACCTAAAAATATCATATGCAAATCTTGCCAATTCGGTAAGCAAACCAGAGTACAATTTAATGCCAAGGAAGGATCATCAAGTAAGCCTCTTGAACTCATTCATACTGACATATGTGGACCTGTGAAGAAAAAGTCACCACGTGGTGAACAATACTATATCTTATTTATTGATGATTTCTATAGAATGTGTTGGATTGGGTTGATTAAACACAAAGATGAAGCATTTGAGAAATTTCAGATCTTCAAAGCACTGGTTGAAAATGAATTAGATCTAAAAATCAAGTGTCTTAGATCTGATCGAGGAGGAGAATATACATCAAATGAATTCCTTGAATTTTTTGAACAACATGGCATAAAAAGACAGTTCTCTGTAGCTGGCACTCCACAACAAAATGGCGTAGCAGAAAGAATGAATAGAACAGTTCAACAAATGGCTAGAGCTATGTTTGATGATTCTGGAACACCTGACACATTTTGGGGAGAAGCAGCACATACAGCGGTAAATATTCTTAACAAGGCACATGTTCGTGTAAATAGTGATAAAACTCCATATGAACTCTGGTATGGTAATCCTCCCACTGTGAAGCATTTTAGATTTTTTGGAAGCAAATGCTTTATCAAAAATAATGATGAAAAACTTGGCAAGTTTGAACCCAGAGCAGATGAAGGAATACTTCTTGGTTACTCCTCTAGGAGTAGAGCATATAAATGTTACAATAAAAGACTTCGGAAGATAGTTGAATGTATTGATGTGGTTATTGATGAGTCTCCTGCAGCTCCAAAAGAAGAAAAACAAACAACAGATGAAGATGATGATGACATATATCCTTCTACATCAAATAGGAATGATATAGACAGTGAACCCAATGAAGAACCCGAAGATGATTTATCTGAAAAAGCTCCATCCAGATATGTTCAAAAGAATCATCCATAATCTCAAATTTTGGGAGAAAAGGGATCAGGTGTACAAACAAGAAGGACTCTTGTGGGATCTTCTAGCTATCTGGCATTTCTATCCACTATTGAACCACACAATGTCAATCAAGCTAGCAAAGATGAATGTTGGATTCAAGCCATGAATGAAGAGCTTGATCAAATTGAAAAGAATCACACTTGGGAATTAGTACTAAGACCTCATGACAAAAATGTCATTGGAACTAAATGGATATTCAAAAACAAGTTAAATGAGAATGGGGATGTTATAAGAAATAAAGCTAGACTTGTGTGCAAGGGGTATGCTCAACAAGAAGGTATAGACTTTGAAGAAACTTTTTCTCCTGTAGCCATACTTGAAGCCATAAGAATGTTTCTTTCTTTTTCAAGCTTCCAACAAATCAAAGTTTATCAAATGGATGTTAAATCTGCTTTTCTCAATGGTGATCTAGAAGAAGAAGTTTATATAGAACAACCAGAAGGATTCATTTTGGGAAATGATGAAAAACTTGTTTGTAGACTTAAAAGGCTCTATATGGTCTCAAACAAGCTCCAAGGGCATGGTATTATCGTCTTGACAAATATCTTCATCAACAAGGATTTTCAAAGGGGTCTGCTGATAGCAACTTATACACAAAAACTGAAAATGATAAACTATTGATTGTGGTTGTATATGTTGATGATATCATTTTTGGAAGTAATGAAGAGTCTATGAGTTAGAAATTTTCTTCTGATATGCAGCAAGAATTTGAAATGTCTTTACTTGGGGAACTAACATTCTTTCTTGGCTTGCAAGTACAACAAGCAACAGATGGCATATTCATATCACAAGAAAAATATCTTAAGCAAATCTTGAAGAAGTATGGCATGGAATATTGCAAACCTGTAAGTACACCAATGATAATCGGATGTAATCTCAGTTCTAATGATGATTCCCCCACGGTGAATCAACTAGAATACAGATCTATGATAGGAAGTCTACTTTATCTCACTGAGACAAGACCAGACATTATGCATGCAGTTGGGATTGTTGGACGATTCCAAGCTAATCCAAAAGAGTCTCACCTTCAGGCTGTGAAAAGAATATTCAAATATCTACAAGGAACTCAAGACTTTGGACTATGGTATCCAAAGAATTTTGATCTTAATCTTCATGCATACACTGATGCAGATTGGGCTGGAAATGTTGATGATCGGAAAAGCACTAGTGGTGGTGCATTCTATATGGGGCCCCGGTTAGTATCTTGGTTCAGCAAGAAGCAAAACTCTATTGCCTTATCTACAGCAGAAGCAGAATATGTGGCTGCCGCATCATGTTGCACTCAAATTATCTGGATGATGCAAACCTTACAAGAATTTCAAATCAAATGTTCACCTCCTATTTCCATTATGTGTGATAACACAAGTGCAATCAGTATCTCAAAGAATCCTGTTATGCATTCCAAGACCAAGCACATTCCCTTCAAGTATCACTTCTTACGTGAACAAGTGCTTGAACAAAAGGTGAAGTTGGAATATGTGCCCTCCAAAGAAAAATTTGCTGATATATTTACCAAACCTTACCCAGGGAAGTGTTCGAATATCTCAGATAGAAGCTGGGAGTAGTCTCTACCATGCAGAAGATCAGATCTACTTAAATATAGAAGATTAATTGGACACGCGGTTTTCCTGAAGGACAGAAAATCGTGTATGGGTAGTTGCTGACAAATTTTTGCTGGGTCAGCATTCTTCAGCACAGCTGCGGTGTTGTTGGGTATCTCTGGATGCACAGGTTAAGGGGGAGCATTGGTCTTGAGGAAAGAATGCATTGTTGGAATTCTAATTATGTTAGAAGATGCAGCATGATCTTAGGGGGAGTATGGTATTATCGGTACATAGGATCTTGGTATTATTGGCCACACAATAAGTATGGCACCAGAAAAGTAAAAAAAAGGTTTAATTAGATCTAAATACTGATTCACCCCCCCCCCCTCTCAGTATTTTTCCCAACAATATGTTCCTTATTTAAGGGATGAAAAGGCTAAGGTTCAGCGATTTTTGAGTATCTTTCTGACCCACATGAAAGAACGAATTGAGTTCATGAATCTAAATACCATGGATGAAGCAATTCAAAAAGTGAGAATGTGTTACCAGCAGTTCAAGGAAAAAGGAGAACTGGGAAAAAACTGGCAGCCAAGGAAAGGGCAGAAAGGAGTCTCAAATTTCAAGAGTTCAAGAGCTAATAACTTTAAGAATTCTGCAAGGAATTGGGTGAGGAAACAGTTTGGGAGGAACCATCAAAGAACTCGTTGGCCTATGAAAGAGAAGCCCACAGAGGTTTCCATCAAACCTGAACAAGGAAAAAGCCAGAAACCACCCCTACAGTGTTGGGGATGTGGTGAGGCTCACTATTATAACAACTTCCCACAACAGGGAATAAATGATATAGTAGAAAATCTACAAGAAGCCTCTACTATGGGGGATGTAGCTCGGAACATACCCAGAATCAATGCAGCCTTGGAGGACCGATAGGCAGATTATCAATCAACGATGATAGAACTGTAAGGTAAGTTACTTTCACAGTCTGTTTCTATTTTGGTTGACCCTCGTGCAAGTTTAAGTTATATAAATCCAAATATAGTAGAAATTTGTAAATTACAAAGTCAGAAATTCAAAAACCCCTGGCTGGTATAGCTAGCCACTGGAGCAAAAAGAAACGTTTGTGCCAAAATTCAAAAATGTACTTTGGAAATTGGAAATGAACAATTAAATGTAGATTTGAATGTGTTTCTTTTCGGATCCTACGATGTGCTACTCGGCATGGATTAGTTGGAGAAACATTGGACATTGGTATATTGTAAAGAAAAGATTATATATTATAGAATGCTAGATGGAACTCGTAAAGAGATAAAAAGAATCAAGAAACCCTACAGCTGCATCCCATTATAGCCTCTCAAATGAGTAAGTGTATCAGGAAAGGATGTCAGTTTTATACCATCCAAGTGGGTTTTTCTAATTCTAAGGAGAAGACTCCTATGATGGAGAACATACCTGTAGTACAAGATTTCATGGATGTATTCCCATAAGATGTACCAGGATTACCCCCAAGAAGAGACATCGATTTGACTATCGAATTGATGCCAGGAGCATCACCAGTTTCAAGGGCACCTTATCGAATGAGTGTACCAAAGCTAACCGAACTAAAAATGCAGTTGTAAGAATTTTTGGATGAAGGATATATTCGACCAAGTGTGTCCCCTTGGGGAGCACCAATGTTGTTTGTAAAGAAAATGGATGGAACCATGCGAATGTGCATGGATTATAGATAACTCAACAAATTGACCGTTAAAAACAAATATCCATTACCACGGATTGACGACCTGTTTGACCAGGTGAAGGGGACCACTTTATTCTAAAAGATGGACTTAAAAACAGGATATCACCAAATCTGAATTAAGGACAAGGATATATACAAGACTACTTTCCATACCCGATATGGGCATTACGATTTTGTGGCTTTAGAATTTGCTTTAACTAATGCACCAACTACATTTATGAGGCTGATGCATGGCATATTTCACCCCTTTATAGATATATTTGTTCTTCATTGACGAAATTTTAATTTATTCAAAAAGCATGGAGGAGCCCAAGGAACATTTAAGGATAGTATTGGAGATGTTGTGGAAACATCAACTGTACGCCAAGTTCAGCAAATGTGATTTCTTCAAAGAGAAGATCCAGTATCTAGGCCATGTCATTTCCGTTGATGGAATAGTGGTCGACCCAAAGAAGATTAAAACTATTATGGAATGGCGAGTACCCCAAAATGTGGCAGATATCCAATCTTTTATGGGGTTAGCTGGGTACTATCGACGGTTCATTGAAGGATTCTCAAAGATTGTTTTTCCAATTACATCTTTCCAAAGAAAGGGAAAAATATTCAGATGGACTACTAAGTGTCAGAATAGTTTCGATAAGTTGAAACATTTGCTAACCATAGCCCTGGTGTTGAGGGTAGCTGATTCCAATAAGGAATTTGAATTCTGTACCGACGCTTGTAAAGAAGGAGTTGGAGCGATTATTTCGCAAGAAGGAAGGGTGGTTGCCTATGAATCAAGAAAGATAAAAGGGCATGAAAAACGATATTCAGCTTATGATTAGGAGCTGACAGTAGTAGTGCATGCACCCTGGGTATGGAGGCACTACTTGCTAGGAAAAAGGTTTGTGTTAAAAACTTACCACAACAACTTAACCATCTACTTTAAGAAAGTTGATCTAAACTCTCGTTAGGAAAGATGGAATGCCTTCTTAAGTGAGTTTTACATGGATATTCAGCATGTAAAAGGTAAATAAAACCATGTGGCGGATGCCTTAAGCATAAAACTGAATTTGTTTATGAACTGTGCTATAACCAGATTGAATGTAAATTTTTAGATCAGATAAAAGAGGAAGCTAGGAAGGATCTTGAATATCAATTTTTATGGTAGCAAGCGGAGGATTCCAAGAGGCAAGGAAAACCTTTTGAATACAAAGTTAGAAAGGACCAATTCCTAACCTTTAAAGAGAAGATATATATTCCAAATCAAATGGGTTTGAAGGATCTTATCATGAATGAGCATCACCGTAGCGATTAATTAGGACACCTAGGATACCAGAAAAAGCTAACAACAATTAGAAAGGTCTATTTCTGGCATGGTATGTGAAGAAATATTGTAGAATATTTGAACAAATGCTAGGAGTGTCAACAAGTTAAGGTGGAGCATAAACATCTAGTCGGATTGTTGCAACCTATACCAGTACCTGAGTGGAAATGGGAAGTTATATCTCTAGAATTTATTACTATTTTACCAAGATAAAAAAATGCACAATGACTCTATTATGGTGGTGGTTGATATATTGAGCAAGGCAACACATTTTTATACCAGTACATTCTACCTATAAAACTATGCAAATAACCGATATCTTTATGAGAGAGATTTTTAGATTACATGGCATTCCAAAGACGGTCATATCATATAGGGATGTGAAGTTTACTTCAACATTCTGGAAGACCTTATTTACAGGTTTGGGAACCCAAATAAACTTCAACACCGCTTATCATCCTTAGATGGATGGAAAAACTGAGCGGGTAAACCAAATCTTGGAGGATATGCTATACATGTACGTAATGCAATAGCCAACAAAGTGGGAGGAATATTTTCACTTAGTATAATTTTCCTACAACAATGGTTATCAGGAGTCTCTTGATATGAGCCCCTTCGAAGCTCTGTATGGACAAAAATGTCATACTCCCATCAACTGGAGCAGCCCTAAAATCAATTTGATGCTTGGACCATATATGTTAGCTGAGATGGAATCGAAGGTAAGAAATATTAGACAAAATCTGAGATCCGCTCAAGATCGACAGAACGTATATGCCAATAAGAAGAGGACTTATTGAGAATTTGAAGTGGGAAATCATGTGTATGTAAGAATTAAACCCAAGAAGAGCAAACTAAGGTGGGCCTCCTATGCCAAGTTAGCTCCCAGGTTTTGAGGACCCTTCTAGATTTTGGAGAAGGTGGGACCTGTGGCATACTGATTGGCTTTACCCATCCATATTTGGGTGCACAATGTGTTCCATGTATCCTTACTAAAACGATACATACATGACCCAAAGTACGTAATCCACTAGCAAAGCATTCAGGTAGGTTAATATTAAAAATCCTATTTTGAAATAGTAAATTTTATGAGCGCTTAATTCAAAGCTTTGATGAATTCAGGTTGAGTCGGACTTTGAATTTCTAGTCGAACCTCGGTGTATACTCGATCAAAGATAAATCATGCTCCCAAGGAAAGCCACCACCCAAGTTAAAGTGCAGTGGAAGCACTTCAGCTCGGATGACGCCACCTGGGAAGATGAAGGTTTTGTTCGTGACGCTTATCCAGAATTGTTTGCTGAGCTGGTGTGAAACACCAAGGATAGTGTTTACTTCCAGGGGGGAAGTTGTGACAACTGGCTTAAATGCTAACTAGTTTTTCTATCATTTTATTTTTAAAGAAACTAAAAAATTTATTTCTTTTTAGAAATATTACTTAAGGAACTTAAATTAATTATGTTTTGTGAAAATAAATTTTAGTTATGGAAAAGTGGTTCCATAAAAGTGAAAAAGGTTGATGGTAAAAGTATTCCAAGAACTGAGAAGTAGTTGAACAGAAAATAGTTAACAGACAGTTACCTTTCCTCTGGGGATAAAGGTACATCCAAGTGACGAAAACGGGTTCTGTTCTAGAACTAAGGAAGGGAGAGAGTGGAGAATTCCTTAGCTGGTAGTGACCAATGGAAGACACTCAACATTCCAAAATCTTCTTGAAAGAAGAGGAAGTATTGGACCAAGGGTCTTAAGGTATCTTCTGGTAATTATGTCAACCTACTGGGCTTAGTGTGGAGCAAGGGGGGAGAAGAGTATTTTATCACCTCTCCCGTGGTAGGGTGGATATCATCAGCGAGTCTGGACATAATCTAAGTACACAGACTACCGAAAAATAGAAGAGTTGTAAATTTAAATGTTTGGATAGATTTCTTCTATGCTGGAATATTTAGATAGACTGCTTTATTATGGTATTATGTAGACAGAACTCTGTTAATTAGTAGTAACTATTTCAGGAAAATATGAAATGAGGAATTTTACTTTGTGAAGTTTGGTGGAATAATAAAATCTGTATTCTATGTAATTTCCTTGAGATGTATGGTAGAACAAGAATATGCATAATTATAAGTATAGGCTATGTAATGAAAGCTTACATTGCAAAATTATAGTCTAATAGTCAAGAGAATAGTACATGAAAAACTAAGTTAAATTCCAAACAAAAAGTATTGACCAAGAGGTATGGACCCGGTAAACTGTATGCTCAGGGCCAATATTGAAACCCCAGGCTCTGAGAAGGTCATTGACCAGAAATATTTTATATACACTGACAGCGGATAGGAGGGAAAAAATCCACCCTGTAGATGGTCTGGACATCCCTAAATAAAATAAGAACAAGAAATAGAAATAGAGATCAAAGAATGTGTAAACTCTAAAAGACTTAGAAAAACAAAGTGACATGTTTATATCTATAAAGAAGATTTCTCCTGTAAAAATTACTGAAGTAAAACAATGGGCTAGGACTATGTTACAGTAAGATATTGTAAATCATTCTACACGACCATTCATTTGAAAATATTCCTTCAACAGAAAGGTAAATAGTATTGTATATTATGCATATGTATATAAATATTTGAACTGTAACAAAATGACTTTTCAATGTTGCGGGAAGGACTGAAGCTTAAAACGAAAAATTGAAGGGTTATCATCAAAGATACAAGACCAATTTGTCCACTGTAATGTTATACAATGTTTAATGTCGACCTTTCCCATAAATAGATCATACCGACTCAAAAACTGGACATGCAACCCCTAAATATTATAGACCAGAATCTCTAGAAATATACAAGTATGCAACCAATATCTCTAAAGGAGACTCGATATTACAAAGTAAACCAGAGGATAGTGCTTCATTAAATTAATGAAAAAATACTTCCATCCAGAATTATATAAGTCAAATAGCCATGGAACCAAGACAAACATCTAAATGCCATAAACTTTGTAAGAACTCCTACAAGACTCAAAATCCCTATTAAATAAATCACCCGAGGGTCATTTTAATCCTCATAGCTCCAAAGAAAAGTTTAACCGCATTTGTGTCTTGCAGTGTTAAGACCGAAGGGTTACCTATGCCATAGAAACCATCTCTGATCAGTAGGTTAAACCCTAACTGCTCAAACAAGATATGGAGATGAGGATAATAGATTTAAGAGTTTCACATACTTGAACGAGTTAGCTTGCGGTAGCGGCAGCAACTCCTGCACCAAAAACATCAAGTAGAGAATTTCTCATAAAAAAAACTAGAGAAAAATAGAAAATAAAACTATGAAAGTAGACCGGAGGAAGAAATGAAATGGGTAAACTTACCTATCGAGGTTTAGGTAGCTATGACCGAGCAATAGAGACATGGGTAGCTACATTTCCAGTCAGAGGAGCAACCAGACGAAACCTCCGAAGCCATGACTGCAGAGCTAGACTCATCCAAGGAGTAGAGTCCCAAAATGTGACAGAGTAACCGCTTAAGTCCTGAAAGGACCACAAAGAAACCCTTTATAGAACACAAAATAGAGACGAAGAAGTCAAGTAAGCATGAGATAAACTACATGGTAGGTTGTGACCAAAAATCACCACGGTGGAGGTAACATAATCACCAGCGCCGAGCGGAATACCTACAGAGTTGAACAGTTTGAGGTTGTGAAATAGTTGCAGAGATGCAACGCCGCAGAGCCAGCTCAAGAATGAAAGAATGGTTAGGGTTTTGGTAGGGGTCCATAACCTAAGCCAAGACCCAAAAACCCTCAGTTGTAGATCAAGACCCCTAGAATCCAACGTTGCATGAAAAAACTAGTGTCCTCCACCTTTTCGATCATCACATGCATTATTCATAATAATTAAATCTACAATTAAAGAATCAGATCTCTGGTACATATCTAAATTATTGCTTAAATGATAAATGGTACCATCAATAATGAAAACATTTTGTGTGATGTAGAGAAAAGTCTAACCATAGTTATGTATCATTTAATCAAAGTTAATATATATATATATATATATATATATGGTGAGGGTAAATACGAGTTGGAGACACGTATATGTGGACATCGCATGTGACTAATGAAATTGAAATATGATATGGCAATGAAATAAAGAATTATATGTTCGAATATTGGTGTAATAACTTCTATAGGGTGAAAAAACTCATTAATGGCATTTCTATACAAGGTAAAGACTTGGAATCTTAGAAATTAACCTTCCTGATTTGTAAAGGTAATTTTTTTTTTAGTTGTACTATCATGGACATTAAAAAACAGAAAAAATCACACACACACAACATAACAACGTAACCCCCCTCACAACTCACTCCCTCACTGCAACTCACAATCACACAACATAAAAAATTAACCCCCGCACCCACAACTCACTCCCTCACTTAAACTCACAACCACACAACATAAAAACGTAACAACACCCCCCCCCCGCCCACACTCACAACTCACTCCCTCACTTCACACAACTTTCATATATAAACACTACTCCACCACTCACAACTCTCAACAAACATAATTTTAAACTCCACCTCTCACAACTTACAGAAAAATGATATACAAAGCCCTAGTGAACTTACGGAAAATAATATAATACACAAAGCCAAGTGTTAGTCTACACAATAAAGTATTTCACAACATGCAGAAAAGCATATACAAAAACCCACGGTTGATGTTTCCATGTCATTCCAATTTGACGTTAATGCTTTGGAGTCTATAAAGATTTAAGGAGTATAAGATGTTTTAAACTCTCATTTGCCCCAAAAAGGTGCAAAAGAGGTCGATAGAGTTGTTAAATAGAAAAAAATGTTCTTTGGTTTTCTAAATAATAATTGATAAAAAAAGGTGCAAAAAGAGGGCGATAGAGTTGTTAAATTGAAAAAAATGTTCTTTGGTTTCCTAAATAATAATTGATATATTTTAATAGAAGTTTTTTAGTTTATATTAAATTTAACAGACCATAATTCAACTTAACTGAATTAAATTGTTACAACTCAAATTAACTCAACCTAGGCTCCTAATATTTATTAATCATCGTACACAATGCAAGTTCTTACTCTAACTTGAATTAACTAATCTAACTAAGTGAAAATAACTCATTTTACTTTTAAAAGTTTTCTGTTGACATGGAATTTCGATTTTCCTCCTAATTTAATCAAAGGAAAAATTAAATTAGGAATTTCTTGTTTCATTTTCAGCAAACATACACAACCACAACCTTGGCTTCATCAATGAGAGGGTACAAATGTTTCAATGAACTAGATCATTTAGATAGTGATAAGGAAGCAACCAATATTGCAAACCCTCTAGAAGTGGAATTGTCTCAAGGAAATGTATGATTGTCTCCTTTACACCTATACCTAACAACTCCTCATAATGAATTGATATTTGTACAAAAAAATAAAAAATATAAATATAAAACCTTCAGAAAAACCAATGATTGTTCCTAGGCTCAATGAAAAAATAGTAGTAAATGTATTGGCATTGCCAATTTTAAGTTAACTTGTCTTTTGAGTTAGTTTTTTGTTGGATTCTCTAGGGACCAACCAATCCAAATTCCTTATTTTTCACGTAATCTCAGGCTAACTCTTTTTTGATATTAGATTTGGTTTGATTTCCCCTAGGACTAACCAATCCAATTTTTTTAGTTGTCTTATATTTACTTGTTATAAAGATAATACAATTTTTAATTAAAAAAATTACGATATTAATAGTTATAATAGATAATACAATTTTTAATTCAATTTTTAATTTTTAATTTGTTAAGGTATGAGAATGAAAGGAAAAGAAATTGTTTTACTATAAAAGCTACTCATCATAGATTTCTTAAGATTTTAATAATAAATATTATTATTATAAATTTTTAAAAAATAATAAGAAAAAAAATAAATATTTTAGGATTGTAAATTTTAGATATTGAGTAAACAAAGGGAGTTCCAAAGATAATGATCATATTTTACCCTTTTTTGTATAGGCAATTACAAATAATATTTTGTGAAAGTGCACCTTGTATATGGTTTTTGAGCTATAATAATGATTTGGGCCATGAATTACAAGTCACCCCTCCCTCACGACGAGCCTGTAAGCGTATCGAAGTTCACTGGAATTTCAAGGGACTCTACATCCTCACACAAAATGTCAATCCTTCTTTAGACATTGTAGTCTCATGAAAATTTGAAAGTAGGTTGGCGTCTCTTTTTTCATAAAAGAAAATTATTGTCAACTTTATTTGTTCTGTATTCCTTTTCCACATTATCTATCATCTACTAGTCTTCTAAAATGACTACTTTCCAATGAAGAGGTCCAACAAAAATAATTAAATTCTTAGAGGTAATCCATTCCTAAAATACTCTATGTAAACTCTAAAGTTTCAAAGCATATTCTTTATAGACTGTTACACCTCATATTGCATTATATTTCACCTTGTGATTTTCATCATGACATAAACTTGTTGGATGACAATCGGCACTTTATAAATTTATGGGTTTATTATGGGTGCACATACTCTTCGACACTTCTCTCGTCGGTTCTTTAGAACACATTTCCATTTGTTTATTATGGATGCACCATGGATTATATTGGAGTACTCTTTGCATTGTAGTATTGTTGTGATGACACGTTGTTACTTTTTTACTAGGAAGGGTGTTTCATATGGTCCTTTTTTTTGTCATGATATTCTAGTTGCCACAAGATTATGCTTAAATAGTTTGTGAGTGGGGAGATGAGTTTCCTAACCTATTCCATTATATTTTGCATATGAGTTACAAATTGGTATGATTGATTTTGTAATTGTGGAGAGTTATTGATATATGAACCCCTTTTCACATAGTTCCAACTTGTATTATGCTTAGATATGTTGTGAGTGGGGAGATGAGTTTCTTAACCTATGCCAATATATTTTGCATATTTTTTTTCCAAGAAAAAAAAAATCAAAATTTTTATATATATAACAAAAAGTTACATCATATATGCCGCAAAATTCCTTAAGATTTTAGCGACCACTACAAAGAGGAGCCAACAGAGATTCCTGTCCAGCTCAAAACAAAAACCAGAAACCCAAAGATTATGAAGCACCAAAAAATACAATGTATCATCAAGCCTTGGTGAGCATAAAAAACATAAACCATACTAGAGATCGGGGCCTCCATATTGGAGAAAAACCCTAGAGTCATATAAAAAATTAAATAAACCAAGCATCCCTTAAGGGAAAATAACCCCAATAAAGTTCTAGAGTGTAACAGTATTATCCATGTCATAGTAATAGCAGAAAAACGAAAGAAAAATTTTTTACATCTTGTCCAAAACAATGATGTATGTAACAAAATTACAAGATATATAGCATTTTTGGAGTAAATATTAAATTGTTTAGAAAGAATGAAAATGTAAATATGGTCTAGTGTCTGATACACGGACCACCAACCCACTCTTCTCCTCTATTTTCCACATGCCCGAAATTTGTCGTAGACCGTTGTTAAGCAGGTAAATCCTCTCTGCGGATAGAGATGATCCCTTTAGCCCTAGAGTGGGTCTAGAAACAAAGAGACATGCTAGAGTGTTGATTCCTAATTACTAATTGAAAAGAGGACATGGTAGATTGACCTAACTGGAATCCAATGCTGTCATCATGGCTATAGTGGTGGTGGCCTCTCACTCCTGCCTCGGCAAGTCACAATCCTTCTACAGTCATGCTTGGATACTTGCACATAGATCAGCAAATAAGAATAGCATATGACATAATAACTTCATTCATAACTACTAACAAGTCAAAGAGGGCTAAGAATATTGCATTAAACATCTAACATAACACAAAATGGGAACCAAACAATAGTCACATATATGTATTGATAGAAGGAAGAGTTACAACCAAAGCTTTGACGTCGCAGTCTCCTCCAGCGGGATTCAGCCGAAGCGCGTCTTAGATGCTCATCAGGGGATTCAAACGGGATGAGGGCATGGACTCAAGCTATCTCAACGAGGTTCCTTCTTGTTCTATCTCTTCAATAGTTCAGCTATAGTATACTCAATTCTCCATGTTCAACTATCTTATGCAAGAATAGATAGCTTCTTTTTATAGAGGAAAAGGAGGAGGTTAGGATCCCTACAAAGGTGGGAGGGAGGCCTATCCTTTAGGAGGTTCCCATAAGAGGTGGAAACCATAAACTAAAGGAGGGAGTCTATGGTTATTTAGTCCAACAACTCCCAATGAATCATCCTCAAAGTTGTTGGAGTGGAATCTCCGCCTCTATTTTTAAAAAACATTCTATAAATAGCTCGACGCATGTGGCTAACTGAGACAGAGCGCCAACTAGCGTGGGACCCAGTGTTAATCTTCCTCATCAGCGTGAGGGTATATCTAATTACTCATGCCAAGGGAAAAACAAGGGTTTTTGAATCTCTGCTCAGGGAATTGTCAACAGAAGGAATATTTCTCTCATGTAAAGGGATGCAATAATGGTCTTTGCAAGGCATGACACTGCTTATTGATCACAGAAATGACCCTCCAATGGGCGAGATGGGGATTTCAGGGACAATGAAAAAATGTTTTGTAACAAATTCCCCCTAAAGCATGAGGTCTGAGGGAGAGGGAGGGGTGAAATGCTTTATGAAAATGCGTTCGAACCAAACACTGCTGTCAGAAAACCTACAATTACAAATACAACTAATATTTCTAATACATGAACATGTGGTATGGGCGCATCTATCCATAATAGAGTGTATAAAAACTAAGATATGAGGTATGGACACAGCCATCCAGCAGTAAGGATCAACAAATAGACTCAGGTATGGTCGCAGCCATCCAATCAAAAGAGTCATGCAATAAGTCATGATAATCCACAAGAACCTACAGCCTGGATTTTATCAGAAAAAAGCCAGGGTCTTGTGCTCCATCTCGACCTGAACAAGTACAAATTCAAGCATTCGAATATATTTGTTGAAGTCAAACATGCAAGAAAATCACCTGATTTCCAGCCAATGATGAAAGTTGTTAACAGGCACAAGAAAAACCACCAATAATGACAATGGCTCTCAAGGTACACCAGGTACAATCCATGAAATGTGAAGAATGATCTGGCATCGAACACCCACAGAATCACCTGATTGAAGGTCAATGATGTGGACCTTGCGTCGAATGTGAAGAACTTGCCATTGAGGTATGCAGGCTCCAAGGTACCAGAAGGGAGTCTCTAGATCAGATTCCTGGATAATGAGCTAAAGTCAACAGGAAGTGACTTGGTTGAAGGAGGGCCATAATGTTTCCCACATCATCGACACAAGACTAAGGAACATGATAATAATGAATCGAGACCAACAGAGAATCAGAGGGAGGTTGAAAATGCAGAGGAAAACTTCTCTTGAACATATCAGCGACACAACACTGGATTTGGTAGTATTTGACATCAAGGGATCTGAGGTCATGATGACGTGGAAAATAGAAGATGAGAGGTAAAAATGGATTACCCAAACCCATGAAGAAAAAAATGACGAAATGAGATTTCCCCAACCCGACACAAATGCAGACGAGTGTCATGTTCAAGAGCGACATACTACCGACACAACTAAAATCTAGTTCAATTTTCCCCCACCATTTCTAGTGAGTACCACAATTATTTTTGAAAAAAAAGCTTGAAGGGGATAGCATATGCTCATGCTGTAAGTTTGTCCTTCAGAAAAATCCAACCTAGTACATTTTATGAGCCCTAGGAAGGAGGAACTCGAGGAACTTCATGGTGACGAAGTCTGATGTCATCAGGGTTTAACGAGTCTGACAAAGGGAGAACTCAGCATATTTTCATGCTTAGAGAGTTTGAAAAGAAGGTAGAAAAGAAAACTCCAGCATGGCCCTTTTCATAAATAGTCTCTCAAATCCGAAAAGGTAGAAAAAATATCTGAAAGAACCTCTTAGTCGCAATAGGATAAGGTATTCCTTTTTCGTAAATAATCCATCCCAGCCCGAAAAATGGGTAAATGCATACTGGGTAGATATCATTTCGCAACCATTTAACAAGTTCAAAATAACAAGAGTCTCGGCAATCTTTTCAATTTTAGAGAGTCAGAAAAGAGTTGAAATATGACTCCAGTAGTGAATTTTTTCATGTTTTTACCAAGTCCGAAAAAGTAGAAAATATAACTCGTTACTTCATGCTACCATGAGCATCACGCCGATTAGACACCTAGGAATTATATCTGTAGAAAATTTGAATAACTGATATATTATTCACCGAGATTCTCCTGATCACACACTATTTTAGCTTCATGCATAATACAGAATCTCTTCTACCATTGATCATTAATTGCGGAAATAAAATCAATTTCATGCACACATTAAAACCACAAACAATCACACATATGAACACAGTATTTAATGGGAAAGCTTAAAGCTGAAAACCCCAACTATCTGTATATTATATGTCATGGAGATCATGTAACAATCATAGTACAAAGCTCCTCACAAGCTCTCATGCACACCCTCAATTGCTACACACTATCAAGCTAGATCTAGCAAAACACATGCTCCAATCTTTTCCACTTGATAGCCAGCCTCTATTGCGTAATTAATGCTATGGTATGGCTTCATTAAATAGATAAACCACCTGGCTTGAACTGCGCAATCCTCATAGGCTACTCCACATATCTGTGTGTTGCAAATAGCAACAGTACAGTCACAATTGATAGTTAACCTGCTCTTTCACGTATTTCTGCACTGGTCTCCACTGAAACTGTCCATGCACTGAAGTTAACTGATGCATTCTTTAGTTGATTAATGAGTTTATAATTAGTGAATTAATTAATAATTAATTCACACCACTCTCACTAATTGTATAAATTTGTTAGACTGAATACAAATAGCTCAACTATGTTTAGATTAGTTAAACTGAATACAACTCCACTAACTTCCTCAATCAACTCCACCAAACTCTGTCACATGAGTTCTAACTGAAGTATCCATACAATAGCTCCACATAACCCTCAGGAATAGCGTAATTCCTTCTGTCAGCTCCTGTGCCACATCTGTGCACTTAACTGAAGTGCTCCAAGAGAATAAGATAATGTTTATAGTGCAAATATTATTAAGAGCTAATAATATTCGACATATCTATTTTTAGACTGGCAATCTAAAAATAGATTCCGCCCAATATGTCTAAAAATAGAAGTCCATCTATTTTTTCCGACTTGACCAACCATCCACAAATAGCATCCTGCGACTCATAGAACATGATCCATATGTCTAAAAATAGACTTTGCGCCAAAAATAGCCTGCGGGCCCACTTAGTGAAGGCGACTTCTTTCCACTAAGCTCATCATCTTGTTGCAATCTCAACACTCCCTCTCAACAAGATAAGGATTATCTGCCACCCCTATCCTGCCCCTGTGGTATTCGAATTTTCTCTTGGTGAGTGCCTTCGTCAAGATATCAGCATCCTGATCCTCCGTGGGAATGTATGAAAGTAACATGATCTTCCGCTGCACACAATCTCTGATATGATGATACCGGATGTCAATGTGTTTAGATATATCATGAAATACTGGATTAACCGAGAGTTTGATGCAACTCTGATTATCACAATAAATCACAGTGGGCTCTAAGTGTGAACCAAATAACCCGACCAGGATCTTCCTCATCCATATAGCCTCGCATGCAGCCAAACTCGCTGCCATATACTCAGCCTCTGCTGAACTGAGTGCCACAGATCTTTGCTTCCTGCTGTACCAAGAAACTGTTGTCGACCCGATACTGAAAATCCCTCCAGATGTGCTCTTTCTGAGATTTGGGCTATACCCTTGTATGTAAATAGTGAAGCCACACAGCATCACCTCATCCGATATCATTTCAATAATCCATATCCCGATGTGCCTCTGAGATATCTCAATACATGCTTGCCTGCCTTCCAGAAGATCTTGGTTGGCTTAACCATAGCTTGTGAAAGCTAGTTAACAGCATAGCATATGTCGGGTCGTGTATTGACCAGATACATAAGCGACCCCACCAACTGTCGATAAATAGTGGCATCCACTACCTCCGTTAAAGTAGCATCCTCCTTCCTCCATCCACCAAGAAGAGGAGTATCAACAGGATTGCATCCATGCATGTTGAACTTCTTCAGTATCTCCTGGGCATACTTACCTTGAGAAACAAACAGTCCACCACTACGCTTCCAAATTTCCAATCCCAGGAAATAATGAGGGAGGCCCAAGTCCTTCATCTCAAACTATTTTGCAAGATAATCCTTGCATGAGAGTATCAATAGCTCATCACCTGTCAAAATCAAATCATCTACATAAAGTAAAATGATCAGCAACCTACCCTCCACCACAATCTGGTATAGGTTTGGATCCACCTCACTCTTGGAGAATCCAAGTCCAGTGAAATAACTATCTATCCGTGTGTACCGAGCACGAGGTGCTTGTTTCAACCCATACAACGCTCTCTTTAGCCTTCACACATGCGACTCGCTGCTGAAGATCTCAAAACCTTCGGGCTGCTCTATGTACACCTCCTCCTCAATGACTCCGTTGAGGAACTTAGTCTTCACATCCATCTGATGAATGTGCCACCCCATCTGTGCTGAGAGAGCTAGGATCGTCCGTATGGAAGAATACCTTGCGACAGGTGCAAAGGTCTCCTCATAATCGATCCCCTCAATCTGTGAAAAGACTTGGGCAACAAATATTGCCTTGTACTTCTCCACACTCCCGTCAGCTGTCGGCTTCACTTTGTAGATCCATCTCGAACCCACCACTGATTTCCCCTCTGGCCTTGGAACAATCTCCCATGCATTGTTTCTGACAATTGAGTCATACTCTTCCACCATGGCATCTACCCATGCGGGGTCCTCCAAAGCTTCCTCGAAAGAGGATGGCTCTGTCACAATACACTTGCTCATAAGAGCCATGTATCCAATATACCGATTAGGTGACTGTCTCTGTCTACGCTGTGATGTAGGTGCTCCTACAACCTTCTCTGCATCTTGAGCCAGTCGCTCAGCTTCTGTAGTGTGCTTCCGCCCTCTGATGGTTGGCGCTACTTGAGTGGTCTCTTCCACTCCATGAACCTCATCTTGTGGTTGATCCACATCCTGAGACTCATCCTTAGGAACTAATAGCTCCTCATCTGCATGCAAGTGTGGCTCCCTCTCAAGCGAACACTTCATGGCTTTCTCCTCATGAAATTTGATATCCCATCGCACAACAGTCTTCCGACTATCTAGAAAATACACATGATAGTTGTGGGGCGTGTCAGTGTACCCCAAAAATATCCCAACTTTACGTAGTCGACTCAACTTCTTCATCCTTCGTCACATGCATGTAGACAGGTGAACCAAAAATCCTCAAATAGGAAATATCAGGCCTCTTGCCAGAAAACACCTCCTCCGATGTACTCATGCCAAGTATCTTGTGAGGACAACGGTTCTGCACATATACTGCAGCATTGCATGCCTCCGCCCACAAGTGAATGGGTAGGCCTTGATCATGCAACATCGCCTGTGCAGCACCCACGATTGTTCTGTTCTTTCGCTCAGCAACCCCGTTCTGCTATGGGTTATGAGGTGCAATGAGCTCTCTCTGAATTCCTTATGCACTGTAAAAGTCCTTGAATTCAGCAGAGATGAATTCACCACCATTGTCGCTCCTAAGAGCCTTCACTTGCTTCCCCAATTCTTTCTCAACCAGTGCCTTGAACTCACAGAAATTTGAGTATGTCTCTCTCTTCTTCTGCATGAAGAAGATCCAGCACTTACGAGAAAAAACATCAACAAATATCACATATTACCTGTGCTTTGCTGTCGAAGCTACTGAGAAAGGTCCACACACGTCTGTGTGAATTCTCTCAAGGATCGTCATGGAGTGACTATCCTTCTCGTGAAAGGTGGCTTTCACAAATTTTCCCAAAGTACATCCCTTGCACTGATCTGACTGCGCAAGTGTACCTTTGGGAAGCCCAGTAAAAATACCTTTCTGATATCTTCAAGCTCCATGGTGAAGAGATTGGCCCAAAATCACAGGTGCCATAACTCGCCCATCATCTACATCTCTTTCCCTCCTTCCGCCTTGCTGCCATTGATTTCCTACGCAACCATCTACAAATTGATAAAGGTTCTTAACTTGATCCCCTATCCTCCGAGTTTCACCAATTGCCTTACTGCGCAGTAAATCCTTTCCCTCGCTAAAGGCAACATCATATCCCTTGTCTTCCAACATAGCCACAGAGATAAGATTCTTCTTCAATCCTGGAACATGCATCACTTCCTTCAATACAAAGGGTTTACCAGACTCCCTCTCAAAGGAAATGGTATTGATACCGGTCGCACTGTATCTACCATCATCGCCCATCTCGATGTGCACTCCAAGATCTTTCTCATCCAGATCTGAAAACAGATCTCGATCTCCAGTCATGTGAAAAGACGCATCACTGTCCAAGAACCATACTGATCCCATCACACTTGAGACCAAGCATCGATCGAAAAAAAATCCAACTCAAGCTGCCCGAGGCTAGGCCTCTCCGAACTGCCGATCCCAATAGCACGCTTATTTTTTCTTCTTGTGGACAATTTGGCGGCGTAATGTCCATGTTGGTATGATGAGAAAGCACTTCACCTTGGACATGTCCTGCTTCTTGCCTTTCGCACCGGAATGAGAAGCTTTCTTGCTCTTCCCCTTCTTTGCTTTGGCAGCCAAAGCACAATTCTCTTCATTAGAGTTCTTTGATGAAGATCCATCCCTGGTACTCCGCCTTATCTCCTCTTGCACAAGATCCGACCAAAGTCGCTCCCATCCTGGCAATTTCTCCCGACCATTGACAGAGTCTTGATAGGAATGCCAACTCTTCAAAAGCCCAAGGAGAGCCAAGCTCACCAAGTCCTCATCATCAACAGTCACCCCCACACTTCTCAGCTCATCCCTGCACTAGAAAAACTTCGTGAGGTACTTGGGCATACTATCGCCTTTCTCCATTTTTATGTTTCTGAGTTTATCCTTGAGCGCCAACTTCCTCTGGTCACTCTTGCTTTGAAATAAATCTGTCAAAGCTTTCCACATCAATAATGGAGAAGCCTTACCATGAAGGATAGACACTATGTGATCCTTCACACCTTCCAACAGAATCCTTCAACACTTTGCTATCTTCTTTTGCCATGTGTCAAGTACAGCAGCATCACTAGAAGTAGGTTTTGGAATTTCTGCATCTATGAACTCCTTCAACCCATTGTCATCCAGCACCGCCTCCATCCTGTCCTTCCATGCAATATAATTCGAGCTGCCCTCAAGGGCATACTCCAATCGCAATATGTTGAAAGACATCTCAACTTCGACACCAAGAAAACACTGCTGCAAATTCGAATTCCACCAGCACAAAACTCAACCGCTTCAATGTTTTGCAATTGCTCCAATGATCAATATCGCTCTGATACCATGTAGAAATTTTAATAACTGATATATTATTGAACGAGATTCTCCTGATCACACACTATTTTAGCTTCATGCATAATACATAATCTCTTCTACCATTGATCATCACATGCGGAAATAAAATCAATTGCATGCATGCATTAAAACCACAAACAATCACACATATGAACACAGTATTTAATGGGAAAGCTTAAAGCTGAAAACCCCAACTATCTGTATATTATATGTCATGGAGATCATGTAACAATCATAGTACAAAATCTCCTCACAAGCTCTCATGCACACCCTCAATTGCTACACACTATCAAGCTAGATCTAGAAAAACACATGCTCCAATATTTTGCCACTTGATAGCCAGCCTCTATTGCGTAATTAATGCTATGGGATGGCTTCATTAAATAGATAAACCACCTGGCTTGAACTGTGCAATCCTCATGGGCTACTCCACCTATCTGTGTGTTGCAAATAGCAACTGTATAGTCACAACTGATAGTTAACCTGCTCTTTCACCTATCTCTGCACTGGTCTCCACTAAAACTATCCATGCACTGAAGTTAACTGATGCATTCTTTAGTTGATTAATGAGTTTATAATTAGTGAATTAATTAATAATTAATTCACACCACTCTCACTAATTGTATCAATCAGTTAAACTAGATATAAATAGCTCAACTATGTTTAGATTAGTTAAACTGAATACAACTCCACTAACTTCCTCAATCAACTCCACCAAACTCTGTCACATGAGTTCTAACTGAAGTATCCATGCAATAGCTCCACATAACCCTCGGGAATAGCGTAATTCCTTCTGTCAGCTCCTGTGCCACATCTGTGCACTTAACTGAAGTGCTCCAAGAGAATAAGATAATGTTTAGAGTCTAAATATTATTAAGAGCTAATAATATTCGACATATCTATTTTTAGACTGGCAATCTAAAAATAGATTCTACCCAATATGTCTAAAAATAGAAGTCCATCTATTTTTTCAGACTTGACCAACCATCCACAAATAGCATCCTGCAACTCATAGAACATGATCCATATGTCTAAAAATAGACATAGTCTAAAAATAGACTTTGCGCCAAAAATAGCCTGCGGGCCCACTTAGTGAAGGCGACTTCTTTCCACTAAGCTCATCATCTTGTTGCAATCTCAACAATATCTGCATATTTTGAGAGACATGGTGTGTCGAGATGTAAAAAAAAAACACACATATTTTTTGACTTTATGATGCACACTGATGCAAATATTCGATATATATTTATTTATTTATTTATTTATTTATTTATTTATATATTTTCCTACATGGATCTTTTACATATGATGATGATTTTACAAATTACGCAAATGTCTATCTAACACAATGTTAGCCAGTGTATTAGTTAATGCATTCATTTGTCTAGGAATATGTTGATATGTGATAAAATCAAACTGTCTTTCCAACAAACGAACACATAAATACAATCTCGGAATGCACGGGTTTCTAACCAAATAATGACCATTTAGTTTCAGAACAACAAGCTATGAATATAGATATACAATCAATGCGTGTATGCCGAGGTTGATTGCCTCAGTTAATAGTTCAAGAGCAGCGCTATATTCAGCGACATTGTTTGTAGTCTGGCCTAGATAAATACCTTGCAAATATATCAACTCACCAGCAGGATCATAAATTACCTAGGCTGCTGAAGACAAATTCCTAGTACTGCGGGAAGCACCATCCGCGAAACCTACATAGGGGGTAATAGACATCTGCACAATAAGCAAGACCCAATAAGAAGAAAAACACGCTCGCAAAGCACACCAAACCAAAATATGTACAAAGAATGAAAATAACACCTATGTACACAAATCATACATGAATGACTCATGCGTAATATTTTTCGAGATACAACCCATTTCTGGGTTGTTCTAGAGGATGACCTTCGTAATCAATGAGCTCATAGGCCCCATTCCGCAACACATGTTTAATAATGTAGGGCCCATGCCACATGGGTTGAAATTTTCCTACCCCCAGTTTATCATGAGCTTGGTCATACAGGAGGACGAGATCTCCTTCAATGAAAGAACGAGGGGAAACTGATTGGTCAAAATGAGCTTTGACCCACTTCTTCTGTGCTTCGATAACTAGAGCAGCAAAGCGACAGGTTTCATCCAACCTTTCTAAGTAAAGGAGAAACTCTTCTTCTGGCGAAGTGCTCGACAGTAATTCAACATCCAACTTGAGCGAAGGTATTTCACACTCAATCGGAAGAGTAGCTTCCAAACCATAAACCAACTGAAAAGGAGTGAATCCAGTCGCATTCTTAACTGAAGTTCGGTATGCCCAAAGAGCTTAAAATAACATGAGATTCTAATTGGATTTGTGGATCCCAATCGTACGTTGAAGCATGGTGACAATAAATTTTTTTACGACTTCAACCTGACCATTGGCCTGAGGATAGTATGACATTGAGCTGTCGTGACGCAGACCCAACTTAGAAGTCAACTCTGCCACCATATAATGTCAAAAATGAGAAGCATGATCAATAACGATGGCCTGAGGGACACAAAACCTAGCAATGATGTGATTGAATATGAATTGAGCAATTGTCTTACCGTCTGCGGCAAGTGTAGGCATTGCTTAGACCCATTTGGTGAAGTATTCCATGGCTACATTAATATAAGCATGCCCCCCGGTCGAGTGAGGGTTACACGTCATAAAATCAATGCCCCACTTTGCAAAGGGACCAACGGTAATGACAGGATGAAGAGGTACAGGCGGTGCACGCATCTTGCGTTGATAGATCTGGAAATCATGACATTTATGAACCGCGACAATGCACGAAGGCCAGAAATAACCAGCACGAAGAATCTTCTGTGCAGTGGCATAACCAAACATGTGACCACCACAGGCGCCACTGTGGCAATCATTTAGGGCTTTCTCAGCTTCCTCAAGAGTCAAACATCGGCGGAGTATGGAATCCACTCCGACACGATAGAGTGTATCTCCGACTATACGATAAGGTTGTGAATGATGTTGGATGCGTCAGTGGGCATCCTTCGTCAACTCAAATCTGAAAGTAGAAGTCTAGAGATAGACGATGATATCACCATACCACGGATCGAGGGTGCTAATCAAGAAAAGCATATCGTTTGGAATGTATTCCTCAGAATGAGACGGAGCAGAGTTGGAAGGGAGGGAACAAATCAAGTCAGCAAAGACTAATGATTTCTTCGACTTGGTAGTAGTGAATTCCAATTCTAACTCTTGGAGGATGAAAATCCACTTCAATTATTTCCCCCCCAGCAATTTTTGAGACAATATATAGGTCATAGGGTTGCAATCATAAATCAAAGTCATAGTAAGAAAAAGAAATTAATGATGAAAACATTGAACTACTTGAACTGTAGCTAATGCTAACTTCTCGACATGTGCATAGTGTGTCTCAGGATCGAGAAGGTTATGAGATAAGTAATAGATAACATGCTCGTTAGCGTCATCATCGTCTTGTACTAGAACCATGGCAATCATGCTAAAAGCGGCGGCTAAAAGAGGGAAAAATCGTGATGATAGTTTGGAGGACGCAACAAAGGAGCGTTGACAAACAACGTCTTCAATGCCTCAAAATACTTTTCAGCAATCTCATCCCAACAGAATGGGATGCTCTGCTTTAATAATCGTGTGAATCCTTTAGCCACTTCTACATAGTTAGGTATAAAACGGCGTAGAAAATTAGCCTTCCCTTGCAAAATCTGTAACTAAAGCAACAAGGAGGGAGAGGGGAGATTGATAATAGCCTCAACCTTGAGTGGATCGAGGTGAATTCCGTCTTTGGACATGATAAACCCCAAGAGTCTACCGGAATCAACACAGAAGACACACTTGTGCGGATTAAGCCAAATGTTGTAATGCCGACAATGAAGAAAAATCTGACGAAGATGGTCAGGATGATCTATATGCTTAGCTGAATGAGCAAGAAGGTCATCTAGATAAGGCTGAATGATATGACGAATATCGTGAAAAGAAAAGGACATCACTCACTAAAATGTGGCCCTAGCATTCTTTAAGCCAAAAGGGAGCTTCTTATATGCGAAAGTACCCTAGGGACAAATGAAGGCAGTCTTATGTTGATCAATAGGGAGAATTTTAACCTGATTATAACCAGAAAAACCATCCATGAGGGAAAAAATCTCACTCCCGGCACAGTCGTCAATGATTTGATCGATAAAGGGAGTAGGATAATTATCCTTGGGACAACTCCGATTAATATCATGATAATCAACGCAGACCCGAATGGTTCCCTATTTCTTATCTACAGGAATAATATTAGAGACCCATTCTGTCAAAGGAATCGGATAAATGAAACCAGCTCTGAGAATCTATTCAACTTCACCTTTAATGGCAGCAGCTTTTCTAGGGTGCACAGGATGAAGACGCTGGCGAACAGATTTTGAACCAGGGTAAGTAGGTATTTCATGCACCACTATACGAGGATCAATGCCAAGAATTTGTTCGTAGGACCATGCAAAGACATCATGGAACTCACGAAAAAGGCTAGTGTAAACTTGTACTTCGTCGGAAGAACAAGTGACCCCGATATGGATGTTCTCGACGATTCCCAGTTTAACGGAAATGTTAATAGGCATCGTCTATATAATATTACTCAAGTTACCTTCTGTAAAGATGTCATGTGTCAGAACAGGCATTTGAAGTAGAGGAGAAGGAACTTGAGATGCAAAACACTCAAGACAAGTAGACATGGCCTCGAAGCCAAGCATGAACGAGGAATGATGATGACCATCATCCCACGGTAGATCCTCGAGAGACATAGTTTCCACGATGGCTTCATCGGAGGGAAACACTTCTTTCAAAGGATCAGGCAAATCTGAATCACCAAGCTTGGGGGATTGAGAATAAATGTCAAGAGACATGCTCAAAGGAGCATGATCAGAGGACGGAGTTTTCGAAGCTGCAATGAGTTCACAATAGTCACTCTCAATCGGACTCAATGGCATCGAATCTTAAAAGGAATCGATCTGTTCAGGTGAAGGAATAATACATGGGTCATCAGACCGAGAGATCATATTGATTTGAATAGTGTTTTGTGGAGGAAGAGGAAAAATACCCATGAGGGTAGGATCCTTAAAAAGACCCGGCCCTACACTCTCGTATGGAGTAGGAATATGATCCACATACAGAACATTGTTCTCAGAAGAAGAGGTGAAGAAGGACAATTGATCAACAGTAACAATATTTCCTTCATGTGGAAATTTCAAAACACGAAAGAGAGTGGACAGAACACATAGCATTGCATGAGTCCAACTGCGACCGAGGAGAAGATTATAATTGAGTTTAGCATCAACTACTTCTACCTCGACATTGACTGTCTTCCCTTTCAAAGTAATCGGTTAGCGAGAAAACCTAAAGGCTTTGATTCCCTTCCATAAAATGCTTCAAGGGCATTTGGTGATGAATTCAGGGCTGGAGAACCAATAGCTTTCCAGCAAGAAGATGACATGACACAGGTTGATGCACCCTCATCCACAACTGCTCGATGGATGTCGAAACCATTAATAACAAATTGGATAATGAGCACAATATGATGCAGTAATTATGGAACGAAATTCTCTAAATCGAAAGCTATAAGGCTAGTATCAGCAGGATCAATCCCGCCAATCGCAGATAACAAAGCCTTCCGTTGAGACGGACAACTCTAAAGCACTTCTAATGCGGACATCGCAGATGGCGCCTGAGCCAAATCCTCAACAATATTGTAATGGTGAGCGGCACGGGCATTGGGATTGTAAGAAGACTTGCGGAGTACACCTTTGGAAGGTGGTCGTAAAACAGATTCATCACTGGGCCTTTCAATTTCAAGCGAGCCATAAATAGGCAGAGGAGGAGGACCATCAGCGATCTCCTTCCCCATTTCCTGACGTGATCCAGTATAATATTTCGATCGAGTAGCAATAGAAATGGGTGCAGAACCATTCATCATGAACACCTGAGAGCCAAATGGGGCAGAGGACGGAGGTTGCTCTACCATCTGGGTCTACTGAGATGGGAAGGGTTCTTTAAGAACAGTCGGAGATCCCTGGGTTCCTTCAAGCAGCCGACTCACTTCGGACCATCTAGGACAGTCCTTGGTGAAATGCTCTTCATCACAACTCAAACAAGGGTACTTTGGATTGCGTTGAGAACCATCACCAGCACGAGGTTTCTGAGAATCCTATTTCGGGGTATCGGCTTTGGCCTTACCTTTACCCTTATTTTTACCTTTAGAAGCGTTATCTGCCGAATTGGCCTAAATGGCATTAACTTCTGTGGGCTTACCAGAATTCGAGGTGGAATAAGAAGCAACATTATTGGAAGAAGTAGACTTCGGCTTCCCAGAATTTGAAGAAGAAAACTTCTAAGAAGTCTGAGACACGGAACCAATAATACCATCGACGGATGGAGTCGCTAGTGGTTTAGAAGTTTCAAGTCGGGGAGCATCAAGCAAGATATCATACAATGCACCAAACTGAGAGTACACAATATCAAGGTACTGGGCGTAAGCAATGGCTTGTTCCTTGATTACACATGCCCCCATAGGTATTTATTTTTCAATCTAATTGACAAAGGAGGTGTTGAACCAATGAGTCAGAAGTTGATCAGGAATCTCAAATTTGATCATGTGACAATGACGTCGCCACTCATGAATATGATCCGAGATATGAGTAGCTCGGTCTTGTTTCAATGAAGTGAGGAGGTGTGTCCCGGTCTCATAACGGACTGGTAACTGAAAATGCGTAAGGAATGCCATGGCTAAAGAATTGAAGTCTTGGAAGACACCACGAGACAGCTCAATGTACCACTTTACAGCGGCAGCAGTAAGACTTCGCTGGAAAATATGAAGTCGAATAGAATCATCAACCCAAGAGTTAGAGGAACACCACAAATGGTAAGTCATAACATGCGCTTGGGGGTCTTCGCCAGACTTTCCCTCAAATTTAGGACAATCACCAGGAATCTTGGTCGGAACTGGAGGCCAATACGGGTTATGAAGAATGGGATCGTTCGTTAACTTTGACACATCAGGTAATTCCAACGTAACAAGAAATGGTAATCGAGTGTTGAAAGTCATCGGAAGTCTCTGATAAGGACCCGTGTTCACATTCTACCCAGTTCGAGAGGAATTTTTTCCCCATACATTTTTCCCTAGAGGATTCTGATCATAGGGGTTAGAAGCAGGATAATTCAATTGATACTGGGGTTGAGGACCAGGATACTGAGTCGGAGTAGACCATTGAGGTCCCTGCTGAGCAGTGTATGGGGTCTGCTGCAGAATGTAAGCATGGCTTTGAGGTTGATGATATATAGGTTGATTTTGAGGGTAAGAAACTTGGGGCGCACTATATACTATCTAATATTGACCTTAAGGGTAATAAGTGCCTTGTGGTTTAGCAGGCGGACCCTGCTGAGTAGGTTGAGTGAGCTGCTAAGTGGGTAAACCTGGCTGACTATAAACAGGTAGAACTGGCTACTAAATCGATTGAACCAGCCGAGGAGCGGGTTGAATTGGTTGCTGAGCTGGTTGAACCAAGTACTGAGGGCCACCGGATTTCCCTTGTGGGAAAGTTTGGCCCGATGGTTACGATGGACCAGGTTGTCCCTGATAACCAGGTTGACCCGGAGGAGGAGCGTAGGGTTTTCCTTTTGGCACAAATTTTTGGCCATACGAAACGTGTGGCGGCGGTTTTAGTGCTAAAGGTTGTCCCTGTGGTGGATAGATTTTCCCCCCCAGGAGCATAATATGGTCCTGGTTGACTCTGAGGTTGACCAGACAAACCTTAGGGTTGACCATGTTAGACCAAAGGTTGACCTTATGAAGGTTGGCCTTGTGGACTGTAAGGTTGTCCCTGTGGACCAGAGGCAGAGCCCTGCTGAGCCAAAGGTTGTCCCAATGAGGGTTGTCCTTGAAAGCCAGAGGGTTACGCAGGTAAGGTGGGTCCAAGATGAGAAACGGTCTGATAAGGATCATAAACAGCCTGATGAGGATCAATAGGAGGCAAATAGACAAGATTACCATATACATCATAATGATGCGGTAATGAATAAATGGGATTACCGACAGCATCATAGTGATATAATCAAGGATTTCCAGGAGCTTGGAGCTGCTGAGAACCCTGAGATCTCTGCTGCTAAATAGCCAACAAATACTCTTCAAAATTAAGGCCACTAGGAATCACTTGGGTAGTGGAAACTGTACTAGAAGCAGGTGGGGCCTCCGCGGCACTAGATTGTGATCTACCAGGACTGGGATTAACAGGCCATGTAGGATTGAGAAAAATAGACCTACGAGTGTGAAAACATCCTGACGACTGAGTCGTAGCAACTGGTGTGGATGAAGCCACACAGAAAGTCGGTTGGACTGGGAAAAATGTAATAGTAATCGACGAAACAGGTGTCGAAGGTGATAGTCCTAATGAAGGGAGGACTGAACTCTAAGGACGAGTTGATGTGTTGGATTGTGCTATGGATGCAACACCATACATAATCTGACTCAAGGACCTATATCCAAGCGGAAGCGACACCGATGGTGGAGAAGACTGAGTAGAAACATGAGGGACATCTTCAAGAAAAAGCTGATATTCTCCTATAGAAACAGGCATTCCTTCACTACCAACAGGACTGGATGAATCCATGTCTGACTCTGCCGTAATATCTTCGAAAAGACTACGGGGACTAGGAGGTACAGCAGCATCAAAAAATGGTGAGCCAGACGTAAGAGGAGGAAAATATCCTTCTTCCCCAAAACCAGACCAAGCACCAAAAGTAGGCCAATTGAATTCAATTGGCTCTTTAGGGGGAGATTGAGTAGCAAGAGGTAGGACAAACAGGAGAATAGGCTGCAAAAAATCAGCAAACCTAGTGGACTGAGGGGTTTCAAAAGAAATGTCTGGAAAAGAATCACCACTAGGAGGCAGTGAGGACGACGAAACTGGTGTTTCCGCCAATGTGCTTGTATATCAAAACAGAAAGGAAAAATATAACCAATCGAAGTCTTCCAAGATCAAAAACTAAGGAAAACAAAAACAAGCCAAGCAATAAAACTTTTAATGGGTGTGTGATCGTAGGTGATTAATTTTATGACACTGAAACCAGATTTTGTTGTTTCATGTTTTAAGAGTCGAGAAACAGGCAAAATATGACTCTAGTCACTTTCAATTTTAAACGAGCGTGAAAGGAAAAGTGCTGGACAATCTCTTCTCTTTTTAAAGAGTCATGAAAATATCAAAATGACTACTCAAGTACTCTAAGAAAGAGGGTGTACCAAGTTTCTGTGAACTACCATATACACCTTGGTGATCAAATGAAAGAGAAATGACCAAGGACTTAAAGTACGTGTGGGTAGTCTCCCCGAATGTTGTGTTCGGTGTATCATGATTACAAGGCGGCAGACTTGGCTTCTTATGGAAAAATGATTGCAACCTATAGGGGTCTCCCTTTATATACTCGATGGTACGAGGAGCACAATTTCATACTAGCACTATTTAAATCCAGATGGCAAACAACAGCTACTAGGTTTTAAGACATCGGAACACATCTCTAGCCTAGACCACTAAAGATGTTGTGTTAGGTTCCAATGCTTCCTTAGGTTAATTAAATGAATTTTAAAGTTGATCTTGGATTATGTTGCAGTTTCAAGGCCCTATCGAATTTGGATCTCAAATTCCCTAAATGCAAGCTATATGCAAATGAACATCATATTTGATTCAATGAATGCTAGTTACGAGAAGGATAGAGATCTTTCAAACAATAGCAAACAATGAAAGTATGCGAAGAACTCCACTAATGCATCTAACACAATCAAACAAAATGAAACTCTTTCCTAGACTATCAACCGCTAGTTATGCAAAAGAATTTTTCACTTTCGATGCAAAGGAAAGAATGAAAAATATATTTTTTTTAATTTTTCAATGAAAAGAAGCACATAATGCACTAATTGCATGAAAAATGAAAACAAACACTAGCTTGAGTATTGCGAATGTAAGAATCGAAATTGAATAACTCAATCAAATGCAAAACAAACACAAGAAAGCACTCAAACTAATGCTGCAATCTTCCAAACCAAAAGAAAATTTTCAAAACGACCCAAAACAAGCAATGTAATCTATGTTTGGAGAAACAAGGAGAAGGATCAATCGAAAATGAAATGATCATTAAATCAAAGCAAACACTCAAAAGGATCAAGAAAACTTAGTGCAATCGACCCAAAAATGAGACTGACAACAATCAATGAGACTTGATTTCCAAACAGA
Source organism: Pinus albicaulis (assembly GCA_034641835.2). Taxonomy (NCBI): domain Eukaryota; kingdom Viridiplantae; phylum Streptophyta; class Pinopsida; order Pinales; family Pinaceae; genus Pinus; species Pinus albicaulis. The sequence continues at coordinate 189,705,512 of CM076582.1, read as the reverse complement.
AGGCTCAGTGCACAAAGACACTTAGAAACCCTAAAGGCTTTAATTTACACTGATAGGAAAATAGACAAACGACTGAGAAAAACAAGCCTACAGTAGTCAAAACAATCCCATAGGCCTAATTACACACAAAAATAACCCAGATTCAAGCACAACTGACCAAAAGACTCATCAAAGAGGTCAAACCAAATCCTACAGGATTCGACGCGACTGTAAGGCGGTAATCCGCACCAAACAGGGGTTGGCGCGACTGCAACAAAAGAAACTTGCGCCAATTGGCGCGACTATTCAAGTGAAAAGTGCGCCAAGCTGGATAACTATGGGAAAAAAGGAAAAACCAAAATCCAATGAGCAGATGTCAATCTTGAAACTTTAGAGTTGAACAGAGGATATAAATAAGCAAGAAAACCAGAAAAGACAGATAAGTAAATCAATGACCGAAATTGACCCAACAAGATGAAACGACAAACTCACACTGATCCCCAGTGGAGTCGCCAATTTTTTAAGCAGGTAAATCCACTCTGCAGACAAAGACGATCCCTCTAGCCCTAGAGTGGGTCTAGAAACAAAGAGACATGCTAGAGTGTTGATTCCTAATTATTGAATGAAAAGAGGACACGGTAGATCGACCTACCTTGAATCCAATGTTGTCGTCGTGGTTGTAGTGGTGGTGGCCTCTCGGTCTTGCCTTGGAAAGTCACAATCCTTCTGTAGTCATGCTCGGATACCTGCACATAGATCAGTAAACAAGAACAGCATATGACATAATAACTTCATTCATAACTACTAACAAGTCAAAGAGGGCTAAGCATATTGCATTAAACATCTAACATAACACAAAATGGGAACCAAACAATAGTCATGTATATGTATTGATAGAAGGAAGAGTTACAACCAAAGCTTTGACGTCGTAGTCTCCTCCAGAGGGATTCAGCCGAAGTGTGTCTTAGATGCTCATCAGAGGATTCAGATGGGATGAGGGCATGGACTCAAGCTCTCTCAACGAGGTTCCTTCTTGTTCTATTTCTTCAATAGTTCAGCTATAGTATACTCAATTATCCATGTTCAGCTAGCTTATGCAAGGAGAGATAGCTTCTTTTTATGGAGGAAAAGGAGGAGGTTAGGATCCCTACAAAGGTGGGAGGGAGGCCTATCCTTTAGGAGGTTCCCATAAGAGGTGGAAACCATAAACTAAATGAGGGAGTCTGTGGTTATTCAGTCCAACCACTCCCAATTTGACTCATCCTCGAAGTTTTTGGAGTGGAATCTCCGCCTCTATTTTTTAAAAACATTCCATAAATAGCTTGTCACGGGTGGCTAACTAAGACAGAGCGCCAACTGGCGCGGGGCCCAGTTTTAATCTTCCTCATCGGTGCAAGGGAAAAACTGATTACTCGCGCCAAGGCAAAAACAATGGTTTTTGAATCTCTACTCAGGGAATTGTCCACAGAAGGAACATTGCTCTCATGTAAAGGGATGCAATGATGGTCTTTGCAAGGCATGACACTACTTATTGATCATAGAAATGACCCTCCAATGGGATAGATGGGGATTGCAGGGATAGTGACAAAATTTTGTGTAACAACCGTCCTTAGACAGACGGTTAGTAGTCTCGTTTTTTTCCCTGTAAATAAGGATGTAACATACATGATAGTTCCATAAAAAAAATTACTTTTACTATGTTTATAATACATATGGGCTTAAATCTGAAAATCTGGAGCTCCACAATTAAATTAGGTATGTGGCGATATATGCATAATTCCTTGGTTTAACATTATCCAAATAACGCTTTGACATATCTTAATGCTATTTACAATACCTAGTTTTAATAACACCGACGTATCGAATTATTTCTTTTTCAACCTTACTCTATTTATCATATGAGTTTATGTTAACATTCTAACTTCATTTCACATCGTATCCTGGTTGACTATAAATTTTATTGGTACTATGGAATGCATACATAACCCCGATGGGACTATGGTTGTTTAACAAATCACCAGACTTGATTGCATATTTAACATTTAAATAACGATATTTGTGTCGATGGTTAAATCTTTTAATGGCGGATAAGGTTAGGGTACTTGCATGGGATTTTGTATTCAAGTGAGGACACCTGCCCTCACGATTGTCATTGGATTTTAGCTTAAACAATCAACAGTTATGATCTTCGAGCTCCAGCTTAGGTTAATGACCCCTCCCAAAACCCTAACTGATTTCTCATTGCGAGTTTAGCTCTACGGCATTTCTCTATGCAACTTCTCTACAACTCTACAATGCTCAGTTCCTGGGCTCCTCCACTCGGAGTTGGTGCCCACGCTGCCACTACAGGTAAGAGGTTGATCTCACAGCCCTGCAATAACCTTTACATTATTGGCATGGCATATTTGATACCAAACTCTTAAATTTGATACTGAGTATTTGTTTTTCTCGCAGTTTCCGCATGTAGTCTAGCTTGAGTTTCTACCCACGACTTTTTTTTCTACCTTGAAGTTAAGGTTCGAAGTTCAGTTTTGTGCTTCTGTTCATTGAGTACAGCTACCCACTTGCCTCAGATGGTAAGTTTTTCCCAAACCCATTTTCTCACACAAGTACTTCGCTCAATTTATACTTATGCTGTTAACTTAGTTTTATTTCCTCTGTCTTTTTCCCTTGCAAGGTTGCTATTATGGTTTGTGGAGTTAACTACTCAGGTAATTTTAATTTTTCACCTCTATCTCTTCAATTTCACAGTTAGCTCTGCATTCTGAGGTGTAAATTCTAGCTTTGAAGGGCTTGCGATGCAACAGGTAACCTTTCGCGGCTCCATGGCAAGGGTTACAGATATGTTGTCATTTCTCTGTGAAGCTTCAATTGTTATTCTAATTCCGGTTGGTTCCCATAATAGGTACCAAAATACCTTTAATGTTTTCAGCATAAGCCTTACGGGCTTAGCTCCATGACTTCTATGGATTTTATGAGTTTATATACTGGTCCTCTGGCTTGGTATTGCCTTATCATCTCATTTTAATGTATTAGTGGAAGTTCTACCAGTGTAAAAGCCGCATGCAATCCTTTTTCTAGAATCTCATGTTTTGTAAGTTGATAAGGCTATTCCAGGAATTTCATCTCCCCCTGTGCTCCACACATGAGATGATTAGGTTGACAGATAACCCAGAAGAGACCTCAAGATCCCTAGTCCAGTACTCTCCCTTTCGAGGGTTCAGGAACGCTAAGTTCTTTCCACTGGTCACCACCAGCTCAGGAAATATTTTCGCTCTCTTCCTTTTATTTTTGTCATTCAACAGAACCCCTTTTCCTCATTGGGATGTAGTTTTATCCCCAGAGGAAAGGTAACTATCTTTAACTATTTTCTGTTCAACCACTTCTCAGTTCTTGGAATACTTTTATCATCATTCTTTTAAATTTTTTTGGAACCACTATTCCATAATTAAATTTTATTTCAACAAAACATAATTAATTTGTGTACATCATGTAATCCTTTTCTCAAAAGAAATAAATGTTTTATTCTCTTTAAAAATAAATAACATAACAACTAGTTATCACTTAAGCCAGTTGTCACAACTTCCCCCCCTAGAAGTAAACACTGTCCTCGATGTTTCATTCCAGCTTAGCAAATAATTCTGGATAAGCCTTATGAACAAATCCTTCATCTTCCCAGGTAGCCTCATCCAAGCTGAAGTTCTTCCACTGCACTTTAACCTGGGTGATGGCTCATCTTCGGAGCATGATTTCTCTCCGATCGAGAATACGCTGAGGTTCGACTAGCAATTCATCGTCCGGTTCGACCTGCATTTAGCAAAACTTGAATTAAATTCTCATAAAACTTAGTATTTTAAGATAAGATTTTTAATCTTACTCTACCTAAATGCTTTGCCAATGGATTACATGCTTTGGGTCATGTACATATCATTTTAGTAAGGATACATGGAACACATTGTGCACTCGAATATGGCTGGGTGAAGCCAATCAATAAGCCACAGGTCCCACCCTCTCCAATATCTGGAAAGGTCCACAGAACTTGGGAGCCAAATTGGCAGAGGAGGTCCACCTTAGTGTGCTCTTCTTTGGTTTAATCCTTACATATACATGATCACCCACTTCAAATTATTGATAATTTTTATTCTTATCTGCATATACCTTTTGTCGATCTTGAGCTGCTTTCATATTTTGTGTGATATTTCTTACTTCTTATTCCATCTCAGCCAACATCTGCAGTCAAAGCATCAGCTTGGTTTCGGGGCTGCTCCAATTGATGGGTGTACGACACTGATGCCCATACAAAGCTTCAAAGGGACTCATATTAAGAGAATCATGCTAACCATTATTGTAGGCAAATTCTACCAAGTGTACATATTCTTCCCATTTCGTTGGCTGCTACATCACGTACATATGCAGCATATCCTCCAAGATTTTATTTACCCACTCATTTTTTCCATCCGTCTGAGGATGATAAGAAGTTTTGAAGTTTATTTGAGTTCCCAAACCTGAAAATAGGGCCTTCCAGAATGTTGAAGTAAACTTCACATCCCGGTCTGATATAACAATCTTTGGAATGCCATGCAATCTAAAAATATCTCTCATGAAGATGTCTGCTATTTGCACCATTTTGTAAGTTGACTGTACAGGTATGAAGTGTCATGCTTTACTCAATCTATTGACCACCACCATAATGGAGTCATTGTGTCTTTTTTATCTTGGTAAACCAGTAATAAAATCTAGAGATATAACTTCCCATTTCCACTCAGGAACTAGTATAGGCTGCAACAATCCGACTGGATGTCGATGCTCCACCTTAACTTGTTGACACTCGAGACACTTGTTTAAATATTCTGCAATACTTCTTCTCATACCATGCCAGAAATAGACCTTTCTAATTTCTGTTAGCATTTTCTGGTATCATGGTGTCGAGGCATAAAAGGAATCTTTTTAACACCTATTTATCTCACATTAATTATCAATCCGGGAGCGAATTTTTATTTCAAGAGTGTACTTAGTCTGAGGCAGCAATTTATCCAAGAGTAATGCTGTGAAGATGTAGTACAGAATAACAAATGCAAAGGTAACAAATGCTTGTAAAGAAACCTACTTACAGTGACATGAATGGAAAGATTAAACTACATCAATCCTGCAGAACATCGATCAGGGATGCAGTAGCAGTAACTCTTTCCCTTAGAAATTGATGCAAGATGACCAATCTGGGGACTTGGAAGCAAAAGCCTCTATCCTCTACAGTTGGAGATCTTAAAGCAATTGAAACAAAAGAAAATTCAATGAAAGCAATTTAAAGGAAATGAAAACTAGAAAGGAACAGCAACATGTAACTATAACTCATCTATTTGCTGATCTAAAGCTATGAATCAGAAATAAACAATAAACAGAAATGGAACAACAATATGAACAACAATCAAATAACTTTGGAAACGTAATAAATCTGAAGGCAATTATCACACAACATAAATGAAAGAATATAAATACAAACAGCGGATCACTCCACCAGCGTCGGGCCCTCAACTGCCGGTGAAAGCGCCGCTGGGCTACTGCAGAGCTTGAGAAATGGAATGAAAACGCCTCCTTGTATTAATCAAACATGAATAGCTTTTACATCAGTTGCTCTTTGATCACAAGAGTCAAGGAATTACAGTGTTACAAGATGAATACAATAATCATCCATTCTCCCCCATCCTTCCTCAATACATAATACATGTTCTCCTTTTATAATCAGAAGGAGGAGAAATTAAATAGAAAATATAATCTTCCATAACAATATGATCAACCAGAAAATATATTTCCAACAATCTTTGAACAAGAGCAAGCGAATTTGGCTTTGCAGCTGAGATTTGGAGGACGGTCGCAACAACAGAACTCAGAAAATCGTGTTCAAAGAACCCTGCGTATCTCTCAATACACGCCGAATTTGGGCAAACTGTTCTATGGTAAAGTTAATTGGGTCCGTTCTGAACAAAACCCATGTTCCGTATTTTCCAGATTCTTCTTCGTTTGCCCAAAATATTAACCGCAAAACTGTCACTTCTTATTCCAGCGGATTTCTGAGTTGGAATATCTCATGATGATTTGGAAATAAAATCTGTAATTTAGGAAATATATTAGAGGATAAAATGATAAATGATATTAATAAATCATCATTGATAAAATTATGCATAATAATAATCAATTTATTACAAATAAAGGAGAGGAAATAATATTCATCCATAAGAGCATAAATCATTATAAAATGGATTTATATTATAAATTATAATAAATTACATGATAAAGAAGAGTAAAAATGGATGAAATAAGTGTTAGAAAGTGGTCGTATTGACGGCCCAACATACCCCCAAACTGAATATATTTCATGTCCTCATGCAACACAAAGACAAAACCCATGTGTTAACCAAGCAAAGAAAATTGTTCCTCCCAACTCATGAAATGAATGGAACAAATGAATTTTTCCTCAAATAATGAATATTCAATTTTAGCAATATTGATGAAGGCATAGCAACTATATGTATATGAAGTTGCAGAAAAATGTAACATAAGTAACAGCAAACTTCATTAACCATTTTCTCAAAAATCAGATCGTTTTGATGCACGGATCATGAGATATAAACAAAATGGTTATAGGTGATAGTGCATAGTTTTCGAAATTTTATGAACTAATTTAGTGTGAAATTATCTGGGTTTGTGTATTTTAATGATACCTTTTTACTATCCAGAAATCACAAGAATTCAGTTCATAGTTTTAAAGATATATGCGAAACAATTTCTGCACTATATACAAATGAAATTGTCTGCCTTAAATGAGAAATAAAGTGAAAAACATCCATCATGTGTAGCAATTCCCTCCCCCCAAACTGAAGAATTAGCATGTCCTCATGCAATGCTAGAAACAAAGAGAGGTTGTTGCTACAATCTGTTGAAATCTATGCTTGGTGTAAAACATGGAATAAGGGAGGTGTTGAGAATGAATAAGAATATCCATGGATGATAAAGAATATTACGGACATGGTCACGAGAAAGAAATGAAATAAATCAACACTCCCCCAAACTGAAAGATGAGACGTGTCTAAAAAATGGGAAGTGGTAAAGATGTAGAATAAATAATGCTCAATGGATTTTCATGAAATTCTCCTAAATTCATAATAAATCAGAAAATTATGCTATTTTACCTCAAGTGTTACCTTCGAAAAAAATGGAATGACATGTAGGGACTGGCCTTTGTTGAAGCTAATGTAGGCTGAGTGAATACTGAAAGTGATACAAAAGGTAGAAGCCATGCAAGCACATCATGTCTGAAGAATTGTGTGCATTCGCGAGCCTTTGTTGTTTAGTTGCAATAGTGATCATGCTGCGGATAGAATTTTCTCCATACTTGTTGTTCTCCTGTAAACAAATCACAATTATGTATGCAATTTTCTTGAATCTACAGTTTCAGTTTGAAATGGCAATAGATAAGATGCATGCAAAAAATTTCAAGCAAAACAAAAATTCTGTAAAAATGCAGTATCAATATTGTGACAAATCAGCAAAATAAAAGAGCAGCGTATTGCACAGCAATTGTACAGCATGGAAAGGCATACATACATATGATACAATCAACAAATTATTGCATTACTGAAATCCATGCATGTGATAAATTGTAAACAGATATAGAAGCGTTTTGTAATGATTCAAGAATAAGGAGAAGGGACAACTTAAGATAAACATAAGTAACAAATGCAATTATTACCCACTTAAATTAATGTGACCGATTTATGATGATTTTCATGTATAATAAGTTTGAAATCAAAGGTTAAAGATTCATACTTTCATCTGATATTTAAATAGAGATATAGGAAAAAGGGTTTAATATTACTATTGATGTGTATAAATGTGACTCCAATACCATCAGCAGAGCTATGTTGCCCACAGGTGTCCATAACCTTGACAGAGTTGCTCTCTCACCCTTGGAACCATTGTCCTTTATTTATGCTGAGGAAGTGCTTGTTAATTGTCATAACGGAGGCCATTGTGCTGGTTTGGTGACCAGATAAATGACAATGCCATTCACCGGAAAGAAGTGAAAAGTGGGCAGGCCGGCTCGTGATGAGACCTCCTGTTCCAAGGACTGCTTAATTTTGAATTGTCCATTGGACCATATCCCTGGTTTGGTGGCCATGATGGGAATGCCACTTCACTTGCTTCCTTATGAACATGGTAGGCCGGCTCTTGATGAGACCCCCTATCCTCCATCTGTCAAATTATAAAATTATTAATGAAATATGTAAATATTTTTCTTTTCATATAGCACTTTCCTATTTATTCATAAAGGATGGCTCATCACTCCTTAAGAGTAGGGATGGTGGAAGAAGTCTGAACAGCTCAATAGAAAAAAATATGCCCTTGCTCCTACTCCATAAGTAAAAATCAAAGAAAGTTATAAAATATGGGAAAGAACCAACATGATAAATATAATCGATCATATGAATTTAGTGGTAATAAGACAACAAAATCATGTTATTGATTATGTCTCTTTTTCCTTTTTCTTATCATTACTAAACAACTTTCTTAAAAATGACGATTTCTTTTGATTTGCTGATTACAGTAAGCTCTAACTTGTATTATTGTGTATCTTTTCATAATTGTATGTTTGACTTTCAAAAAGTCATGAAAAATTCAAAAAAAAAAAATTGTAATTTTTTTTTTTTTTTTTTTTTTTAACAAGAAAAATGCACTCAAAAAGTGTTGTTCCTTTGAAATGGAACAGCAAGAACAGTCGGTGTTGTTCCTTTTGAAAGGAATAGCAAAAACGAGCGATGTTGTTCCTTTTGAAAAGAACAGCGAAACATGCAACAAAAATGTTGTTCTTTTTTAAAATAACAGCAAAACTAATGAGCGAAAATGTTATTCCTTTTGAGAGGAACAACAAAAATAAACACACAAACACATTGTTTCTTAAGAGGAACGGTTGCTATTCCTTGAGAGGAATAATAACTGTTCCTTAAGAGAAACAAAAAACAAATATAAAAACGTAAAAAGGAAAGAAGAGAAAAAAAAAAAAAAAAAACAAAGCTAATATGCAATCCATTGCCAAGAAAATCCAATCAAATAGAACAAAAAGTTTATGTACAGGTTTCAAGAAAAAGTAATTTTTTACAGAATTGGTGCTACTGAAGAATTGCCTTCTGCAATTTGAAACTTGCATTGTGGGGTCCTTATTCTTCAGTTGCAAATGGAGAAGAAACTATAATTTGGAGGGATCAACACCTGAAACACAAAACCATAAAAGAAATCAGAAAAGAAACAACACTTTATTAAGTTACAACAGCTATGATGTTATTTCTAAGAGAATATCAATCTGTAAATGGAAAAAATGATCTTTTAGAAAAATGTTTTGGCAGTAGTGGCATCAATCTTCAAATGGAAACCAATTCTTCATTTCTTCTTGTTATGAATCCGTTAGGTAATGAACTAGATGAAATGCCCTTGTTTTACTAAAATTTCTTTCAAGAATCGCTCGTCCATAAATTGACCTTCTTTGTTCTGCTAAGACCTGCAAAAAACGAGTGTCTACCTACAATAAAACATTAAATCATGGAGAAAGAGAGGTGATCGGGCTCCCATAATCCAAGAATTATGCAAAAAAATAACAAGTAGTTACTCTGTAGAACAAATCCATGGACAAAGTAAAATTAATTTATTATCTGCGGGAGAGCAGTGGCCAATCATGCTAACCTGCAGTGTTTCAATCACAACTTCTTTGTTTTTTGTCTGATTTGAGTGATTCCAAAGCCAAATGAGAGCTAATTCAAAGTTTTATCTCCAATAGAAATAGTTTTTAAAAATTCCATGTAATGGTATGTTAAACTTGCTTAGAACAACCTGCATAATAGAGTCATTTTCGATTTTCTAGCTCAGACCAACAGTTGGTATTTCAAGCATAAATTTTTCGTTTGATGGCAGATTTAACCGATTCAAATTGGAGATTAAAGTAGATTCATTTATTGATCTCCAGTAGAAACAGGTTTTGAAGACAAGAAGAATTGATGGGTCAAGTACGTTAAGGAACAGCCGAGAAAACAGAGTTTCAAGAGTGCTGATTTATGATAGGCAGGCAGTATTTTGGTCATACATTCCTCATACGATATCAAAATTGAGTGATTCAAATTGCGTTGTAAACTAGATTCATAGAGGAATCTTCCATAGAAACAAGTTTTAAAAATATAGTCATTTAGGCCTCCAAAAACTGACTGTCCCAACTCTGTTCCTGAGCTGCCTACTAAACACCCTGTCAATGTTTTGGTTTTAACTTTTTCGTTTCAAATCCAAATTGAGTGATTCTAATTGGGTTGGAAATTATACATTAAGGGCTACTTAGGATAGAAATAGATTTTAAAAATATTCAATTTTGGTCCCCCAAAACATGACTGTCCCAACTGTGTTTTCAGCAATTTCATCAAGCCCGCAGGCCAAAAAAAATATGATATTCAAGAAATTTTTCCATATTGATGATAAAAATTAATATTAGTGTTTGTAGAATTTTTATTTGCAATATAATTCATCTACATACACAAATAAATTAAAATATTTATCATCAATTTTGATTTCACAATGTGTTGCAACAAAGAAACAACTAATTTTACAAAAATAAATAAAAAATGTGTTTGTTTTATTTCGTCTTTTATTTATTTCTCCACTATCCTACTCTAAATTGGAAAATGAATATGATTACGTATAAGAGTGTTTCCAGTGGAGCCATTTCCGAAATAAAGCTTCAATTATGTACATACCCAAATTTGAAAAATGTATGTTAATAAAAATTAGGGTATGAGAAGCCAACTTCCCTTGAAAAGATGATGCCAAAAATTGTTGAAGTATGGAGTGATGTTGTAAACAAATGATGGAGTGAAACCAATCTTCAAAATATTCTTTGCTTCCTTGATTTCCCATAGCCATCGTATCATGAAGTTCTTGAGATTTTAAAATGGTTTGTTGGTGCGAACTAGAAGAAACCTCATTTTCTTTTATAACTTCTACAATTTTTGAATTTGATTCATTCTAAGTCTCAGTATAAGTTTTTTCCAATGGTACATGTGAGATAGAATGGATGGGAAGGGTTGGTGAATTTTTCAGTTCAACATTGTAAGCATGTTGTACTGGTTTATTATCGTGTGGGTGTGGAATGAGTTGAGCAGGAGATTGTGTAGGGAATGGAGCCTCTTGATGATGTAGTTGATTGTGTTGAGTGGATGATTTTGATAGGTAAGCAAGGTGTTGTGGAAGAGCTGGAAGATGTGTTTGTGCTACAAGATGAGGGAGAATAGTCATACAATCATAAGATGAACCATGCCAATCTTGTAGACAAGATTGGTAGTGGTTATATTGAGATTGGCATGGCTGCCCTAACATATGAGTATTCCATAATGAATTATGCAAGTAAGAGAATGGAGAGGAAGTGTTTTGAACCATACCTGTAGGCCATGATTTCCATGGTTTTGACCTTGTTACAGCTTCCACATCTCTTTGATATGCTACTTCCAAATTAGATAAGGAAGAGTGAGTATCTATGGGATGCTCCTTTTGGTAATGAGGGCAAAACACTTCATCAAATTCTTGATTTCTCTGAACCTGCAAAACATTCAATTGTGAATTTAGAGAGCTAATAAAATCATATTTACAATTTTCAAATAAAACCTTGATTTCAGCTCTTATGTCTCTTGTTCTTGTAGTAAATTTGGAAGAGAAAGAAGAAACTTCTCTAGAATTCTTACCAGCCTTGGAAATTCTTCTTGAATACCTTATGCACAATTCACAAACATCATCATATGATAACTGAAAAACATCACCTTTTCCTATCAGATTTAAGAGTTCTAAAAAATCATCTTTGATTCCTTTAAGAATGAGTGTTTTCAAGATCTCTTTTTCCAAATGCTTATGCTTTGATTTTTGAAGGTTGTATCGAAATCGCTCTACATAGTCCTCCAAGCTTTCATCTTCCCTTTGTGTCATACCAAAAATATCTTCATAGGATTTGCAATAGTCTTGGTACTTCTTCAAGAATATGTTCTTCATGTCCTCCCATGTTTGGATGCAGTTTCCACCTAGGCTCATGAACCATCGGAGAGCTGCTCCTTTTAGAGTAAGAGGAAACACTTTCAATCTTTGATCATTAGTACAATAATCATATCCTCTACAAAGTATTTCAAACTCAAATAATAATGTATCTGGATCTTCATTTGTCAAACCATGAAAATTTGGTAGAGACAATGGGGGAATTATGTGCATTTGTGTCACTCCTCCTAGATCTTTGATAGGGAATTCAAAAGTTGCAATGTCAGCCATTTCTTACCATAATAGAAGATGTTCTTCAGGTGTTTCTTTAAGGATCCTCTTTCCAATGTTCCTGTCAATTGGTTAGTGAAATGGGTGGTGCTTACATCACCACTTGAGTGGAATTACAAGATTTTTTTCAAAAAAGACTCTACCTCTAAAATTCAAAAAAAAAAAAACGCAAGCATTCATTCCTACCTTAAGCTTCACTCAATTCTGCTGTGAAGCGGGCCAGTGAACAAGTGTGTTTCTTGCTCAGTGCGCAGGTTCTTACCTTCCGTCTTTAATACCCAATTCTTCCCAAGCAAAAAGAAATAAATATGCATCACTCTTTCTAAATGGCATACACTCTCCCCGGCAACGGCGCCAAAATGTCGAGGCATAAAAAGGTATCTTTTTAACACCTATTTATCTCACATTAATTATCAATCCGGGAGCGACTTTTTATTTCAATAGTGTACTCAGTCTGAGGCAACAATTTATCCAAGAGTAATGTTGTGAAGATGTAGTACAGAACAAATGCAAAGGTAACAAATGCTTGTAAAGAAACCTACTTACAGTGACATGAATGGAAAGATTAAACTACATCAATCTTGCAAAACATCGATCAGGGATGTAGTAGCAGTAACTCTTTCCCTTAGAAATCGATGCAAGATAACCAATCTGGGGACTTGGAAGCAAAAGCCTCTATCCTCTACAGTTGGAGATCTTAAAGAAATTGAAACAAACGTAAATTCAATAAAAGCAATGTAAAGGAAACGAAAGCTGGAAAGGAACAATAACATGTAATTATAACTCATCTATTTGCTGATCTAAAGCTATGAATCAGAAATGAACAATAAACAGAAATGGAACAACAATAGGAACAACAATCAAATAACTATGTAAACGTAATAAATCTAAAGGCAATTATCACACAACAGAAATGAAAGAATAGAAATACAAACAGCGGATCGCTCCACCAGGGCCGGGCCCTCAACCGCCAGTGAAAGCGCCGCTGGGCTACTGCAGAGCTTTGAGAAATGAGATGAAAACGTCTCTTTGTATTAATTAAACATGAATAGATTTTACATCAGTTGCTCTTTGATCACAAGAGTCAAGGAATTACAGTGTTACAAGATGAATACAATAATCATCCATTCTCCTCCATCCCCTCCCAATACACAATACATGTTCTCCTTTTATAATCAAAAGGAGGAGAAATTAAATAGCAAATATAATCTTCCATAACAATATGATCAACCAGAAAATATATTTCCAACAATCTTTTAACAAAAGCAAGATGAATTTGGTTTTGCAGCTGAGATTTGGAGGACGGTCGCAACAACAAATCTGAGAAAATCGTGCTAAAAGAACTTTGCGTTTATCTCAATACAGGCCGAATTTGGGCAAACCATTCTTTGATTAAGTTAATTGGGTCTGTTCTGGAAAAAACCCATGTTCCGGATTTTCCAGATTCTTCTTCATTTGCTCAGAATCTTAACCGCAAAACTGTCACTTCTTATTCCAGCGGATTTCTGAGTTGGAATATCTCATGATGATTTGGAAATCAAATCTGTAATTTAGGAAATATCTTGGAGGATAAAATGATAAATGATATTAATAAACCATCTTTGATAAAATTATGCATAATAATAATCAATTTATTACAAATAAAGGAGAGGAAATAATATTCATCCATAAGAGCATAAATCATTATAAAATGGATTTATATTATAAATTATAATAAATGACATGATAAAGAAGAGTAAAAATGGATGAAATAAGTGTTAGAAAGTGGTCGTATTCATGGCCCAACACCTGGGTGTCCTAAGTAATTACTGCGGTGATACTCATTCATGATAAGATCCTTTAATCCCATTCAATTTGGAATATATATATTTTCCTTAAAGGTTAACAATTGATCTTTACTAACTCCATAGTCAAAATGTTTTTCTTGTCTTATGGCTTCCTCCACTTGCTGCCATAAAAACTGGTATTTAGGATCCTTCCCGGCTTCCTCTTTTATCTGATCTAAAAATTTACATTCAATTTGATTATAGAAAAGTTCATAAACACAATGCAGTTTTCTGCTTAAGGCAGCATCCGCCACACGATTTTCTTTACCTTTTACATGTTGAACATCAAAATCAAACTCACTTAGGAAGGAATTCCATATTGCCTAATGAGATTTTAGATCAGCTTGCTTAAAGTAGTTGGTTATGCTGTTGTGATCAGTTTTTAACACAAATATTTTTCCTAGCAGTAGTGCCTCCATACCCGGAGTGCATGCACAACCACTTTTAGCTCTAAATCATAGGTCGGGTATCGTTGTTCATGTTATTTTAATTTTCTCTATTCATAGGCAACCACTCTTCCTTCTTGCGTTAAAATTTCCCCAACTCCTTCCTTAAAAGCATCAGTACAAACCTCAAATTCTTTGTTGGGGTCAGCTACCCTCAACACCGAGGCAATGGTCAACAAATGTTTTAACCTTTCAAAACTGTTTTGGCACTCATTAGTCCATTTAAATACTTTTCCCTTCCTTTGTAAAGAGGTAATTGGAAAATAAATCTTTGATAACCCTTCAATGAACCGTCGACAGTATCCAGCCAATCCCATAAAGGAACAGATATCCGCCATGTTTTTGGGTACTCACCATTCCATAATAGTCCTAATTTTCTTTGGATCGACTGCTATTACTTCAGCGGAAATGACATGGATTAGATATTGTATCTGCTCTTTGAAAAAGTCACATTTGATGAACTTAGCTTACAGTTGATGTTTTCGTAACATCTCCAACACTATCCTTAAGTTCTCCTTGTGCTCTTCCATGTTCTTTGAATAAATTAAAATATTGTCAATGAATATCATCACAAAACTATCCAAAATGGGGTTAAATATGCCATGCATCAACCTCATAAATGTTGCTGGTGCATTAGTTAAACCAAATGGTAATACCAAAAACTCGTAATGCCCATATCAAGTACGGAAGGCAGTCTCGTAGATATCCTCGTCTTTTATCCAGATCTGGTGATATCCAGATCTTAAGTCTATCTTCGAAAATATAGTTGTGCCCTTCACCTAATCAAACAGGTCATCAATTCATGGCAAAGGATATTTATTTTTTACTGTCAATTTATTGAGCTGTCTATATTCCATGCAGATTCACATGGTTACATCCTTTTTCTTTACGAACAACACTGGTTCTCCCCAAGGAGACACACTCAGTTGAATGTACCCTTTTTCCAACAACTCTTGCAGTTTCATTTTCAATTCAGTTAGCTTTGGTACACTCATTCGATATGGGGCCCTTGAAATTGGTGATGCTCCTGGCATCAAATCAATAGTGAAATCAATGTTTCTTCTTAGAGGTAAACCTAGTACATCTTCTGGAAACACGTCCACGAAGTCTTGTACTATTGGTATGTTCTCCATCATAGGAGTCTTCTCTTTATAATTACCATAACCCACCTGAATGGCATATAACTGACATCCTTTTCTAATACAGTTACTCATTTGGGAGGCTGTAATAGGACGCAGTTGTATGGGTTTCTTGATTCCTTGTATCCCTTTACAAGTTCCATCTTGCATTCTATAATATAAAATCTTCTCTTTACAATCTACCAGTGACCACTGTTTCTCCAACCAATCCATGCCCAGTAGCACATCATAGGATCCCAACAACAATATATTCAGATCCACATTTAACTGCTGGTTTCCAATTTCCAATGTATAGTTTGGAATTTTGGCACAAACTTTTCTTTTTTTCCCAGTGGCTAGTTGTACCAACCAGGGATTTTTGAATTTCTGAATTTGCAACTTACAGATTTCTACTATTCTGGGGTCTACATAACTTAAACTGGCACCTGGGTCAACCAAAATAGAAACAGGTCGCGAAATTAGCTTACCTTCCAGTTCTATCATCATTGGTTGATAATCCGCCTTCCGGTCCTCCAAAGCTACATTAATTTTGGGTATGTTCTTAGCTACATCTCCCACTGTAGAGGCTTCTTGTAGATTGGATACTATATCATTTCTTCCCCGCTGCAGGGAGTTCCTATAATAGTGAGCTTCACCACACCCCTAGCACTGTAAAGGTGGTTTATAATTTTTCCCTTGCTCAGGTTTACTGGAAGCCTCTGTGGGATTTTATTCCGTAGGCCAACGAGTTCTTTGATGGTTTATTTTGAACTATTTTCTCACTGAGTTCCTTGCAGAATTCCTAAATTTATTAGTCCTTGTATTTTTGAAATATGAACTTCTTTTCTGCCATTTTCTTGGCTGCCAATTTTTGCCCAAATCTCCTTTTGCCTTGGACTACTGGTAACACATTCTTGCTTTTCGAATTGATTCGTCCATGGTCCTTGGGTTCATGAACTCAATTCTCTCTTTCATGTGGGTCAGAAAACTACTTAAGAACCATTGAACCTTAACCTTTTCATCCCTTAAATAGGGAACGTATCTTAATAGGGAAGTGAGCTTGGTTATGTACTCATCCATTGTCATTTGACCCAACCTCAAATCGTGGAATTCTCTATACTTTTCGTCATAGAAACATTCGGTTAGATACTTGTATTTAAAGTATTGCTGGAACTCATCCCATGTCACGTCCTGGTCTTCAATGTTGCAGACATTCTTGACTTCCTCCCAACATAGGGTGGCCTTTTCTCTCAACTGATAGATGTCCAATCTGGCTTTAAGATTGCTACTGTACTCATAAACTTGAAATTATTTTTTCATATTAATCAACCAAGCTTCAGCCACCTCCTCTACTTCTCCATCAAACGTAGGTGGTTTTATCTTTCAGAACTCACCTTGTAATTTTACTTTTTGTTTCTTAATTTCTTGTTGTTCTAACACATTACTAGACTCAACCTCATTATAGTTTCTATTTTTGTTACTCCGTTGTGAATGGCTTCTTTCCACTCTGTCATTAGTTTGGTCCTTAGCTTGTCGTTCATTTTCTTCTTGCATATCTCTATTCGGATTGGGTTGTAACACTCCTTTATTATGTTTATCAGAAAGGATTTTGAGTATTCTTTCCTGCTCTTGCATCAAATTCTCATTATCACTCCTAAACCAGACCATTTCTTCCTGTAATTTTTCATAGTGCTTAGCAGTATATTGGTTTCATGTTGCTACTCTTCCACCAGTCTACTAGTCTGTTGGTGTTGATCTACACTCAACTGAATCCACATTTATGGATTCATTTCTGGATGGGACTAAGGTGTAGGTTCCCCTACATTCCAGGGTGTTTTCTGTTTCAATCCCCTCCTCACTTTCCTTCTACTGATATTTCTTTTTCTGTGCACCATTTACACACAACATTTTATCACGTGAGGTGACCCATTCGGTCCCAGCATATGAACGTTGCTCTGATACCACTTGTAACATACACGATAGTTCCATAAAAAAAAATACTTTTACTATGTTTATAATACATATGGGCTTAAATCTGAAAAGTTGGAGCTCCACAATTAAATTACGCCTATGGCGATATATGCATAATTCCTTGGTTTAACATTATCCAAATAACACTTTGACATATCTTAATGCTATTTAAAATACCCAGTTTTAATAACACCGATGTATCGAATTATTTATTTTTCAACCTTACTTTACTTATCATATGAGTTTATGTTAACATTTCACATCATATCCTAGTTGACTATAAATTTTATTGGTACTATGGCACGCATACAAAACCCCGAAGGGACTATGGCGGTTTGACAGATCACCAATCTTGATTGCATATTTAAAATTTAAATAAGGACATCTGTGCCGATGGTTAAATATTTTAATAGAGGATAAGGTTAGGGTACTTGCATGGGATTTTTTATTCAAGTGAGGACACCTTCCCTCACAATCGTCGTTGGATTTTAGGTTAAACAATCAATGGTTAGGATCAAGGATTTTATGAGTTTATATATTGGTTCTCTGGCTTGGTATTTCCTTATCATCTCATTTTAATGTATTAACAGAAGTTCTGCTGACGTAAAAGCCGCATGCAATCCTTTTTTTGTAATTTCATGTTTTGTAAGTTAATAAGGTTATTCCAGGTTATCGGTCGAACATCTGGCTTAGCCTCAGAGGGGAAATTCCTCTGTGTAACCGAGTTTTGTAAATCCTTTACTGTGGATAGTACTTGGCTTCAAGTTTTATGTGATAATATTTCGGTTTTCGTTTAAGTTCAGACTCCTTAAAGTTAGAAATTATTGTTTCTTTTTATCATTCTTGGAATAAAATATATGATATGTTTTTGTGAATGTCTAGCATTCTATCTTTTGCTTACTTGACTCTCACTTTTGTCAAAAGTATTTGTTTGGAAAGGCTTGTCTTCATTTCTTATATGTAGCAAATATTTAGTATTATATTCCTGCATTAATTTTCCATATAAGAGGTGGAATATATATGTCACTCTGGTTATGGAATTTTCTAGAACTTCATATTCATATTTTCCTTAATGCATACAAGAAATTTCCCATTTCTATCTGCTTTTCTATTCAAGTTACTTGTGTAGTTAAAGGTGTCCTGACCACCTGAAGGCGGAGTTAATTGATCCAAGTGGATATCGATGGCCACCCACCTATTCCATTTGGACCGGCAACATCAATTCTTTCAATCTTCACTATTAGCACAGCTTACTATTTTTAGTAGGTTTTCGGGTCCTGCAATCCCGGAGCCGTTTTAGGGACTAAATGATCCAGGTGGATATTGGTGGACACCCACCAATTACATTTGAACCCCCACCATCAGTTCTTTCAGTTTTTAAGTTTCAGCACAACTTACTATTTTTAGCATTTTTTCAAGTTTTGAACTTCCGGAGCAGTTTTGAGGCCCTAAATGACGTTTTTTGGGAAAATCGGGAGAAACATGACATGAGTCCATGGATTGATGTTTCTCACACCGAAAGTTATACTCCTCAGATATATCTTTCTAACGAGCTATTGAGCACATAAAATGGAGATCGGATGACAAATTTACGTCCACGAGAAGTTGAAACACCACTTTACCCAAACAGGACCCACAGTTTTGGCGCTTCATCTCCTAGGGTTAGGTTTTTGGACATTTCTGGTTTTACATTGTTTCTCAACAATATATAGGCCTTTGAGCCTCATTTTAACACAGTGGAGGGGCCTAGAGCCATCACATCTCTTCTTAGAGATACTCTACCAGTGCCCTCGCCCGCTCATTTCCATTTTGTCTCATTGTAACACATTTTAGAGGCCTGTAGCTGCCACATCTCTTCTTAGAGATAAGCCTACCAGTGCCCTAGATGTTGTTAGTATGATTTTTTTGTCGTAAAAGATCACTTTAGCTACGCATAACAAATAGCCCTAATAGCAATTTAGCTGCAAAATATCTTTAAATCTGAAGTTAGGTGATCCAAATAATACTGCACAAATACAGATCTAAAGAGACATTAAGCAGATAAAGTAAAATATGGCTCCATGCATCCAATAGACAAGACAAGAATAATGTATTTGAAAGAATTTTATATTATATTGAAAGGGGCACCTGAGAAGAAAACAAGAAAGGTGTTTTCCGGTTCTCCTCAATGGGATGGGTTCTTGAAAGTCCTCAGCATTTCAAATCTAGAATCTCTCTCTTGTTGGTGTGGAAAACCTAAACAAACATAGAACTCAAAGGGAGCTCACAAGGAAAAAATGGAGAATGTGACCAAGTATAGATCCAAAGTGATCTAATGCAATGGAGGTCGTTAATGAATGGGGAAAACCCTTCTATTTATAACAAAATATTATGGCATTCTAGAACTTGGTGCATGAATAAAATATTATTAATCATATTCTAGAACCACCCTTTAGGAATATTTTATTATATTTGTTGGAGGGAAAAGGATTTTTGACTTGGGTCAATTCCTTTATTTATAAACAATAAATAAATAAATGATTTATTTATTATTTTAAGGAAATGGTGGGAATATAATTAAATAAATAATGGTTTATTTAATTATTTATGGATGATTTAGTCAAATTTAACTAAGAATATTATTTAAATAATGATTTAAATAAATTATTCTTAGGAAATAATTAAGTAAATAAGGATTGATTTAATTAATTTCATTATTTTGGGTTAAATATGACTGAGAAATATAAACAAATAAGTTAGTTTATATGGTGAAATAAATTTTACTTAGGGTAAAATTGGTCTTACATGGTGTACTTGGGTTCATCTAATAATAATAGGTTAGATTACCAAAAAATGGTGTAACAGATGTTTATTTCTATTATGGTTGTATTGTAACACACTTCATAGGCTTGTAGCCGCCACATCTCTTTTCAGAGATAAGCCTACCAGCGCCTTAGATGTTTATTTCTATTATGGTTGTATTGTAACACACTTCAGAGGCTTGTAGCCGCCACATCTCTTCTTACAGATAGCCTACTAGTGCCTTGTCTTGGTATCAAAGCGGTATGCTCTTTCTCTATTTTTCTTTTCATGTCCCCAACGCAGCTAGGGTATAAATAGTTCAACCTCGAAAACTCGACGACCCCCCATGGTGGAAGGAAAGAAAGACGAGGGAGCAGGAGATCCTATCAAAATCTTGCTCGACCAGGCCCTCGAGAAATACAGGAATGCAATGATGGATGAATTTTTCTAGATCCTTCAACGGCTGCCCACCGGTGCCACATCTACATCTAGCATGTCTGCCAACAGGTCCGCAACATCCTTGACAAATCCAACACCAAGTTCGGCACAATTCCCCCCCCCCCCCCCCCCATGGAGGAACTTAACGCAACGGAGACCATTTCTTCCTAAGGAGGGAGGAATGATCCAAGTGGATATCAGTGACCACCCACCTATTCCATTTGGACCCGCAGCATCAATTCTTTCAGTCTTCACTGTCATCACAGCTTACTATTTTTAGCAAGTTTTCGGGTCCTGCACTCCTGGAGCCGTTTTGGGTACTTAATGATCCAAGTGGATATTGGTGGCCACCCATCGATTCCATTTGAACCCGCACCATCAATTCTTTTAGTTTGTAAGTGTAATATTCCTAATTAGTCCTAAGCTAATTGGAATATTCAACTTTGTTTTATTTTTCTGTTTCATGAATAAAAATGTAAAGGAGGATCATAAAACTCCTAAACAGCAAATAAATCAATGTCAAATGTGAAAAAGGTTAAAACTTGGCTATGTAAGCAAGCACCCTTAGGTGTGAAAGGGGCTGGATGTTTTGACTGGGTCAACCATGACCAAATCTACAGCGTTGTCTTGGAGGAGTGGCCATCAATAAGGCACAGCGCAGTTTTATATGGAGATGGCTTGTGTGAAATAAGAGATTTCATTGAAGGTGGTTTAGGGTTTACAAGCTCTTAATCTATATAAGGAAGGGGATGGCAGCATGAAAAGGTTGTTGAATGATATCATATTTCTGAAGTATTGTCTGTTTAGACATACTAGCTTTCTTTAGTTGTTTAGCCTAGATTGTAAATGTTGTTTAGCATTCGGTGTTCCTGATTGGGAATCCCACCTCTTCCCATTGAGTAGCTTTTGGGAGAGTCTTGTATTGCATATTCCACTATCTGGTTGAAGGCTAAGCTTCTTCTTCCAACTACAATGCATATCTTGTTGAGGGTTTTGTTGTCTTTGAAAGCTGCAGCAAGTGAAGGCTAGATCTATTCATATCTAGACCATTCTAGTGCTCCTTTTCAGTGGGGAAGGCTTCTATCCCATTGGAAAGAGAGTATTTGATTATTGGAGCACCATTTTCAAATCTTGGCATGTGGCCAAACATATCTTAAACCCTACAGCGCAGTATTTCTTCCAAAACTGCGTTATTTCTGTAGGTCATGTTGCAGGGAGTTTTGGCATACCATCTATAGAGTTGGTTTTCATGTGTTGGGGATCTCCCCTTCACTTTGGAGATCCATTAGAGGATATCTATATGTTGCTCATTTCAGATCTAATCTGCATGTTTCTGAATACTCCTGAAAATCTGAATATTTCTGCAGTTTTGTAACTTAGATCTCAGATCTACTTCATGTACATGGTCTTTTTCTAGAAACACCAAGGGGAATTGAAAGAGGAGCCTTTATACTGTATGGATCTGCTATAGATCTAACATTTCATGCACCTATATGCTCTATATCTAAAGTGTAATCTTCAACTGTTGTATGCTCAATAAACTAACGTTGTCCAAGCAGTTTCAATCCATATATGTGATTGCTGCGCCTCTTTTTGAGGATTTAATTCCATTGGAGACTTCTATTCCTATTGTACATCTTATGGGCCTCATTGTACATCTGATTTTTTGTTGTAAATGTTAAATAAGGGTCTCCATATTGGCCTCCTACTTTTACTTTGATGATTTGCGTTATTTTGCTTCCATAACTTTTATATATTGCTGCATTCCCCATTTTGGGATACTACAGTGGTATCGGAGCATCATCTTGGCACAGCCTATGCTTTCTAAGAAGCCAATATGTATTTTCAAGAAAATAAAAGACAGAAGAAGAAGACTGATTACACAAAAGGAAAAGAAGACAAGGGTAAAATCCCTTTATTTGGAAGAATGAAAGGGAAAGAGTTCTCAAAAACTTTGTTCCAAACTATGCAGGAGCTCAAAAGTGAAATCAAGGGAATGAGGAGGGAAAGACATGCAGATCCCTTAAGAAGACCTGCACATGAAGAAAGCCCCAGTTTTTCATACTATGTATGTGAGCATTCAGCCACACAATCAGACCTACAACATTGTAGCATGCCTACATTCATGGCAAGAGAAGAAGTAGAAGAAGAAACACCAAAGGAGGAGACTCTTGGTGACTATCTCCAAGAATATGAATCTCAGTCTAGAAGTTTCAGGGAGCATCTAAGCTTCCAAGATTTTTGTCAACTCAAAGAAGAGAGAAGATCCAGAAAATACAATAGAGGAAGAGGGTGCATGCAGCACACTTTGGGTAGATTCTTTCTACCTACTTTTGACGGATCACCCGAGAGCTCAGCCAAGTCTTGGGTAAGGAAGCTAGACACATATTTCTAGCTACATCAAGTTTCAGAAGAAGAAGCCATAACAGTAGCAGCGCTGCATCTCTAAGGTAAGGCTTATGCCTGGTGGTTATTTGAATCTTATTCATTAAGAAATGTAAACATCTCTACTTATGAAAATTTCACTAGGAGATTAGTGAAAATATTTGATTTAAAACAATCTAAAGTTTCCTTGGGTGAGCAAACCAACCCTAGGAATTCAGAACCTTTTCAAGATTTGGAAGGATCCATGAAGCCAACTCCATTTCAGAACATTGTTGAGGGGGGTAAATATTCGTACATGATTTTCCAAGGGCAAAGGCCCCACTTCAGCAAGAGCTTTCTTCTCAAGAAGAAGACATGAGGATTCCTTTTCCAAGAGGATATCAAGAAAAAGAATCTCTTAATGATGAGGCATTCTCCATTGATGATAAGAAGGAAGAGGAAGAGCTAGAAAGATCCTCCAGCATTGTGACAGTAGGAGGAGATCTAATTTTATTTGGAGATGGAGGTGAAGCAATTTCTTCCACTAGAAGGGCTCTTGTATATTTGCAATAAGCTCCAAGGGATCTCACATATGAAGATCATGAGCATCATGTGTCTATGTTGATAGACAATGAGACAAAACAATGGAGGAAGTGTGTTCCATCATTGGATACATTCTTGGGGACACACACTATGCTAGATCATTCCTTTGTGATCAAAACTCTTGACACCAAGGAGATGTTGGGTGTACATGGGTTAATGACATCTGAGGAAAGCACCTTTTACTATGAGATCTTGTAGAAGGTAGGAGGAGAAGAAAAAAGGAGGGATCACAACGTTGATATGGCAGGAGAGGATCCACTATTACATGGAGGGAAGGATGGAGCAATTGCTCCAATCAGGAGCACTCTTGCATCCTTAAGAGTGAAACCCCATCATCATGAAACTTCCACACAAAAAACAGAGTTGAATTTGCGCAGTGGAAGTAGGGATATGATGATCCCATCTGTTATGCATATGGGGATGATCCATGAGATAACATTGTCTTGTGGGAAACCACCTGGAAGACCACCTAATTTAGATCTGGTGAAAGAAGTCTCACACCTAATGCTCCATTCATAGATCCAAGAAGGAAGGGAGCATTAGGGGACCATACTACAAGGTTGAGAGTGTTGGGGGAGCTTAAGGAGGAGGGAAATATTTTCCCCTTATCATCATTGTCCACTCTCTCAACTCATATTGCGCTGAGAGAAGATGCTGCAAGAATGGAGAAAGACACCATCATGGGGCAATGAGGGCAGTCCTTGGCTATGAAGACTCAAAAGATAATCTCACTTGTAGAAAAATCTTCCATACATGGTAGGAGATGGTGGCCTCACATGCATACTTTGGTAAGACCAAGGGGGTTTTGGATAGATGATAGTCTTCCATGGGAGACTAATTTCCAAAAACTTCCATCTTCATTTGAGCATGTTCATATACAAGAAGGGCAACAAGGAGGGGATAGCAACCTTCCATCATATACACTTGGCATGGGGTATGTCAAGGAGGAGAATATGTAGAAATTATATACAAGATGCATGCATATATCCAGATTCTCCTGATCTAACAATATTTATCTTCTTGCTAAATACAGAATCCTTCCACTGTTAATCTTTTGTGGAAATTAAACATTCAATTGCAAACACATGAAGCAATAAAAACAATCGCACATAACACAGTTTTTTAATGGGAAATACTGAAGCTAAAAACCCCAACTATCATATATTTTTTATCATGGAGATCATGTAACAATCTCATACAAAGCTTAGTACATCAAGCTCTCAGTACAATCAATAGTCACACACTAATCAGAAGAAATTTGCAAATCCATGCACCGATTTCTTGCCACCTTCTAGCCTACCTCCAATGCGCAATCCCTACTAAAGAATAGCTCTAAATGAATTCGAATTACCCTTTCCTTGACTGTGCAATCCTCATTGGAAACTCCAATGTGTGTGTGGTGCAATCAATGCATCACTATAGTCACAACAGATAGTCCATCTTTCTCTTTCTCCTATCTCTCCACTGGGTCTCCACTGGAACTAACATGCGCTGTAGTTAACTGCTGTATTGTTCAGTTGATTAATGAGTTACTATTTTTTAATTAATTAACTAATTAATTCACTCCACTCTCACTAGTGTATCATTCAATTAGACTAGATACAACTAGCTCAATTGAGTTTAACTCCATTAACTGAGTTTAACTGAATAATAACTCCATGAACTACTCTTCCAACTCTGTCATAACTTTTCCACTTCAGTTCTAACTGATTCCTCCATGCATGAACCACCAGTAAACCATAGGAATTGTGTAATTCCTTCAGCCCACTGATTTTCCAAATCTGTGAACTGAAATTAAGTGCTCCAAGAGAATAAGTTGTTGTTTATTGTCATATTATTATTAAGAGTTAATAATAATCGACACCTCTATTTTTAGATTGAAGATCTATAAATAGACTTCGCCCAATATTCTAAAAATAGAATTTCATCTATTTTTCCAACTTGACCCACCATCCACAAATAGCATCCTGCAACTTCTGAATTATGATCACCAAGTCTAAAAATAGACTTGCACCTAAAAATAGCCTGCGGGCCCACTTAGTGAAGGCGACTCATTTTCACTAAGCTCATCATCTTTTTGAATCTCAACACTCCCTCTCAACAAGATAGGGATTATCCTTCACCCTGATCCTGCCTCTATGGTATTCGAATTTTCTTTTGTCGAGCGCCTTCGTTAGAATGTCTGCATCCTGATCTTCCGTAGGAATGTACTGAAGCAACATGATCATCTGCTACACACAATCTCTGATACGATGATATCGGATATCAATATTTTTAGATCTATCATGAAACACAGGATTAATCGAGAGTTTAACGCAACTCTGATTATCACAATGTATCACTGTAGGATCTAAATGTGAACCAAAAAAACCGACCAGGATCTTCCTCATCCAGAAAGCCTCACATGCAGCTTGACTTGCTACCATGTATTTTGCTTCTGCTGAACTGAGTGCCATGGATCTTTGTTTCCTGTTGTACCAAGAAACTATCGTAGATCCAATACTGAAAATCCCCCCTGATGTGCTCTTTCTATCTGTTGGGCTGCCTACCCAATCTGCATCTGTGAAGCCATACAACTTCACCTCATCTGTCTGTCTGTACCATAATCCATACTCAGATGTGCCCCTGATATATCTTGGGACATGCTTGCCTGCCTTCCAAAAGAGCTTGGTAGGTGTTATCACCAAAATAGGACCCTGATAGGCTGCTGATCAAACTACCTCAGTGTAACTATTTCAAACCAATATTTTAGCTGAGCCTTAGCCTCCTCAGCCTGAGAGGGCTCTCTCAAGGATTTATGATATTAATTAATGATAATATATATGGCTAACTCTATCTTGGTTTTGTGTGTTTGTAGGTTGAAAGATGAAGGCTTGCTACCATTGGGCTATGGAGTCAACAAGTCAGTAGATTCAGTGGCAAGGTTTCTGGACATGGAAGCTGAGAAAAATGGGGTTTTTAAACAAAGATAATTCACTCAAGAACATAGGTCAACATAGTAATTCCATTACTAAAGGAAGTCAGAGCATAGGGTTATGAATTCTGAGTAATAGCAATGGAATCTGTTGCTAATGGTTCAAAGGTAATTTACTCACAAAATGAAGAAAAACACAGTCATCTCATTACTAAAGGAAGTCAGAGCACATGGTTGTGAATTTTGAGTAATAGAAAATGAGATCTACTGCTAAACACAATAATTCCATTACTAAAGGAAGTCAGAGCACATGATTGTGAATTTTGAGTAATAGCAATGAAATTTACTACTAGGGTTTCAAAGGTAGTTTACTCACAAGACACAGGAAAAACACAGTCATCCCATTACTAAAGGAAGTCAGAGCACATGGTTGTGAATTCTGAGTAATAGTAATAAGATCTACTGCAAGTAATTAAAAGTAACATATAGATCAAGAAAACATTAAACCCTATGAGAAACTCAGATCTGTCTAGAAAAAACCTCTCTGTATTACTAGTTATATTCCATAACATCAAACAGTAGCTGGGCCAAAAAGTCTCCAACCCTTTGCTAATTCGACCTCTTGCTTCATATATAGCTTTTAAAATATTGGATTCTATGATCCATCATCAAGAGAATTCGAATTTCTATTATTGACACCTATTCTACTCCTAAAACAGACTCTTAATTACAATTGACAGCTAACTGTCTCTGTAGGAGCCCTAATACAAATAGGAGTGAAACTCCTAAAACATGTTTCAACAACCTTATCTAAGACTTAAATACTTCCTCTGACAGCTGCAACCTCATGAGGTCGAATTTGGTGATTCCTCCAACCTTGTTATGAAATATTTCTAACTCATGTCTTATCTTCCCTAAAAACTAGGAAACCTGTTTTCTGCAATTATGCCTTTACCTTCATTGATGATCTTCAAACCCTTTTGCTGGAAATTTCAACTTCTTGAGAAAAAATACATGTATTATCACTTCCATATAAACATTCCCTTCCACCTGTACAAAAATTAAGCCCTTGAAAAATTATAAAGAGAGATGATGTGTCTGCGCTACGAAAATAGAAGTTGTTTCCGTAGCGCAGAATCTATATCCTTGTAAACATCTCTTAACCATCGAATTTCTTCTGCCTTGAAACTTGAATTCTCATCTGTGAACACTTTCCATATTCTATCAGTAACAACACTCAAAAACCAGATGTTTTTACCTCTTGAAACCCTTATAGAATACTCAAAACTGCACCTACAGCAGTTTCGTAGAACGCTACGAAACTGCTGTGTATGTCTTTTTTACACAGTTTTTTCACAATATTCAGACTTCAATAATATTTGCACCTTTTAATGATTTCCATAGATCTTAATAAACAAAACAATTTTACTATGAAATGTCTTCAAGAGTGGTGTTCTTCTTCATAAAAAAATTTTATTAAGGGATTGTCACTTACTGTTCTGTTTATCTCTGTTGTAGTTGACTTTCAGACTTTGTCAATTTAATTTCAAGATCTTCCATATACCTCTTCATTCTCCTATTAGTAGCCCTTAACTTAAAAATTTTCATTCTCATAAATCTATCCTCTTAGCTATATGAACCAAAATCATAATCTTCACAAAATTTAATCCTCATTTTCCATTTATGAATTGGTCATTTTACCTCACTGTTTTTACCTAAAAAATAGGTGTTGAGACAGAGATTTTATCTCCTTATAAAAAAATTATTTTGGGAAACTGAAGGATGCTTTTGGAAACCATGTTGTCTTGAACAAAAACCTCTCTTGGTTTTTTTCAATACCTCTCCTACTGCTCAGAAACTGTATTTTAACATCATGTGTGAAACTGGAAAAGTCTGATTTCTGAAAATATGGCTTCAAATAAATCCTTGTATCTCCCAACTAGTAACACTTTTGAAAAATGTGAGATAGGTTATTGTAGCTGGAGATTTTATGAAGAGAAATGTCCTTCATAATTCCAAAATAATTTTGCATGTGGCCAGAAACTGAACTTGAAAAAGACTGCTAAAACCAGAAAACAGAGTTTTTCTCTCAATGACTTTCAACAGTTTCGTAATGCAAGTTAAACCATAAATTTCTCCCACCTCATAATTAATTTGAAGAAATTGAAAGAGGTTTGTGTAGTTAAGTATAGTATGAAAAAAAACCTCTTTCAATTTTAAAAAATGAGTTTTTTCGTTGCTCAGGAACCCCTCTGGAAGTTGACTACTAAAAGCAAAAAAACAGGTTTTTTTTTTTTTTGCTGAAAAAGGTTGTTTCAGCCATTTTGTAGCGCACTATGAAAACAGCAGCATTTTCGTAGCGCAAAATAGGCTTTTTACACTGTCTGCACTTTGAAAATTTGGTTTCATGGATAATTCCAAAAATTCTTCAAAATGGTTAAAAACTTGACTTTCTAAACATGGTATGAGACACTCAAGGTATGAAATAAGGTTGTTGGACTTTATTTTGTAAATGAAAATGAGACTCTAACCCTATCACTTAACCCCTAAAAACTTAAATTGACTCAAGACCTACTTGAAAACATGACCAAAATAAGAGTTGACATAATGATGCTTTGAAATTTAGGGTGTGATAACAGTAGCTCCACTTGGGATAGTGTGCCCCTGTGGTACACTAAGAACTGGTAGCTCCAGTGCTACTATCCATCCTTTAGAATAAAACTTTGAAATTTTTCCAAGATTTTCCTCAAGCTTTAATGGCCTTCACCTCGGGCTCAAGCTTGATGATCACTGCATAAGAAACCAATCTGTACCTACTGAAAAGATGCTCAGTCAACTTTGAGCTTATTCACACACTCCTACCTACCCTATCACCTGCAATCTCCATTTGTAGCTCAAGGAACATGAAACGTCCAATGAAGCCAGTCATTGATCTGATCTGACACTTGAATCTCTTGACTGTGCTTGAAGCAAAAATAAACATGATACTAAAATAACCGAGGCAGCATCAGATTTATCTGATCTTCATAATGGAAATATAGTTGGAAATCTGGGCTATAGAACCTTTCCATGTAGCCAGCTATAGGATCAAAGAAGACATGGTTAGTTTGATGTTTCTTATGATATTCTACAGCTTTGGACAACTCACCAATACTTCGATCATCTACATAAAGCTTCAGCTGTGTGCTCTCAAACTGCTCCTCAAATTGATTTTCAAAAACAATGTATTCTTCCTCAATCTCAAAAGAGAAAGGAAGCAACACCCTCTCTTTGTATTCTGCCACAGAAATATTTTGAAAAGTATGATCATGATCATGAAGACTATATGATTGAATTTGACCTTGTAAACCTTCAAAGTCTTTTTCAATGTTCTTAGCAACTTCATCCAAAAATTTAATCTTATCTTTTGTCTTGCACTCAATTGATTTTAGATAAGAAGACAAGGACAAAGAAAAAATTTCATCTATTTCTTCATTAATATGATCATCATTCCATTGTTTGAAACCTTGAATTGAAGGAGAGTTTGCCACCAACTCTATTCTGTCTATCCATTCCTCCAAAAACATAAGCCAAAAGTCTGCAAATGACTTAATAGATCTGACAGGAAAACTTTCAATCCATTGTTTACATTTCCCTTGAAATGACTCATAGAACAACATAATGCAAACATCTTCATGTTTTCCTCTAAGAAGCTCGGTAAAATCACAGAAATATGATATATGCTTCAAATTCAAACTCAAATCATCTCCATTGAATTTTGGACCATTCCTTAGAAAATTTGTATCCTTGGGAAAATGATTTGGGAAACCATGAATTCCTGAAAAATTTATGCATGCATACCTTGAAATAAGAATGGCAGCATCTGATTTCTTCATAACTCCAGTGGAATCACCATGAATCTATGAATTTGGAATTCTTCAACAATGGAGTCGCCAAGGTAGTTCTGCAGCCTCGAACAGATTCTGAGCTCCTGCTACCTTCAAGAGTTCAACTTCATGATTTTCGGGAGATGTATATCTTCAGACTCCCGGCAGATGCACCAAAATGTTATCACCAAAATAGGACCCTGACAGGTTGCTGATCAGACTACCTTAGTGTAACTATTTCAAACCAATCTTTTAGCTGAGGCTTAGCCTCCTCATCCTGAAAGGGCTCTCTCAAGGATTTATGATATTGATTAATGATAATATATATGGCTAACTCTATCTTGGTTTTGTGTGTTTGTAGGTTGAAATATGAAGGCTTGCTACCATTGGGCTATGGAGTCAACAATTCAGTAGATTCAGTGGCAAGGTTTCTAGACATGGAAGCTGAGGAAAATGGGGTTTTTAAACAA
This sequence comes from Pinus albicaulis, assembly GCA_034641835.2. Classification (NCBI taxonomy): domain Eukaryota; kingdom Viridiplantae; phylum Streptophyta; class Pinopsida; order Pinales; family Pinaceae; genus Pinus; species Pinus albicaulis. The sequence continues at coordinate 189,674,397 of CM076582.1, read as the reverse complement.
AGATAATTCACTCAAGAACATAGGTCAACACAGTAATTCCATTACTAAAGGAAGTCAAAGCATAGGGTTATGAATTCTGAGTAATAGTAATGGAATCTACTGCTAATGGTTCAAAGGAAATTTACTCACAAAATGCAGAAAAACACAGTCATCTCATTACTAAAGAAGTCATAGCACATGGTTGTGAATTTTGAGTAATAGCAATGAAATTTACTACTAGGGTTTCAAAGGTAGTTTACTCACAAGACACAGGAAAACATAGTCATCCCATTACTAAAGGAAGTCAGAGCACATGGTTATGAATTCTAAGTAATAGTAATAAGATCTACTGCAAGTAATTAAAAGTAACATATAGATCAAGAAAACATTAAACCCTATGAGAAACTCATATCTGTTCAGAAAAAACCTCTCTGTATTACTAGTTATATTCCATAACATCAAACAGTAGCTGGGCCAAAAGTCTCCAACCCTTTGCTAATTTGACCTCTTGCTTCATATATAGCTTTTACAATATTGGATTCTATGATCCATCATCAAGAGAATTCGAATTTCTATTATTGACACCTATTCTACTCCTAAAACAGACTCTTAATTACAACTGACAACTAATTGTCTCTTTAGGAGTCCTAATACAAATAGGAGTGAAACTCCTAAAACATGTTTCAAGAACCTTATCTAAGACTTAAATACTTCCTTTGACAACTGCAACCTCATGAGGTCGAATTTGGTGATGCCTCCAACCTTGTTATGAAATCTTGTTGACTCATGTCTTATCTGCCCTAAAAACCAGGAAACTTGTTTTCTGCAATTATGCCTTTACCTTCATTGATGATATTCAAACCCTTTTGCTAGCAATTTCAACTTCTTGAGACAAAATACATGTGTTACCACTTCCATATAAAAATTCCCTTCAACCTGTACAAAAATTAAGCCCTTGAAAAAGTATAAAGAGAGATGATGTGTTTGCGCTACGAAAATAGAAGTTGTTTTCGTAGCGTAGAATCTATATCTTTGTAAACATCTCTTAACCATCCAATTTATTCTACATTGAAACTTGAATTCTCATCTGTGACATCCTCTAGTAGTAACAACACTCAAAAACTAGATGTTTTTACCTCTTGAAACCCTTATAGAATACTCAAAACTGCACCTACAGCAGTTTCGTAGAACGCTACGAAACTGCTGTGTATGTCTTTTTTACACAGTTTTTTCACAATATTCAGACTTCAATAATATTTGCACCTTTTAATGATTTCCATAGATCTTAATAAACAAAACAAGTTGACTTCAAAATTTCTTCAAGAGTGGTGTTCTTCTTCATAACAAAATTGTATTAAGGGATTGTCACTTACTGTTTTGTTTATCTCTGTTGTAGCTGACTTTCAGACTTTGTCAATTTAATTTCAAGATCTTCCATCTGCCTCTTCATTATCCTGTTAGTAGCCCTTAACTTAGAATTTATCATTATTGTAAATCTAGCCTCTTAGCTATATGAACCAAAATTATAATCTTCACAAAATTTAATCCTCATTTTCCATTTATGAATTGGTCATTTTACCTCGTTGTTTTTACCTGAAAAATAGGTGTTGAGATAGAGATTTTATCTCCTTATCCAAAATTTATTTTTAGAAACTAAAGGAGGATTTTGGAAACCATGATTTCTTGAATAAAAACCTCTCTTGGTTTTCTGCAATACCTCTCCTACTTCCCAGAAACTGTCTTTGAACATCATGTGTGAAACTGGAAAAATTCTGATTTCTGAAAATATGGCTTCAAAGAAAGCCTTGTATCTCCCAACTAGTAACACTTGTGAAAAATGTGAGATAGGTTATTTTAGCTGGAGAGTTTATAACAAGAAACCGCCTTCATAATTCTAAAATACTTTTGCATGTGGCTAGAAATTGATCTTGAAAAAGACTGCTAAAACCAGAAAACAGAGTTTTTCTCTCAATGACTTTCAGCAGTTTCGTAGCGCAAGTTAAACCATCAATTTATCCCACCTCATAATGAAGAAGAATAATTAAAAGCTTACCCTCCACCACAATTTGGTACATGTTTGCATCTGCCTCACTCTTGGTGAAGCCAAGTCTAGTGAAATAGTTTTCAATCCGTGTGTACCAAGCACGAGGTGCTTGCTTCAACCCATACAGTGCTCTTTTGAGCCTGCACACATGCGACTCGTTGTTGAAGATCTCAAATCCTTCAGGCTGCTCAATGTACACCTCTTCCTCAATGATCCCATTAAGTAATGTAGTCTTCACATCCATCTAATGAATGTGCCAACCCATCTGCGCTGAGAGAGAAAGGATGGTCCATATAGAAGAATACCGTGCGACAAGTGCAAAGGTTTCTTCATAATCAATCCCCTCGATCTGTGAGAAGCCCCGGGAAACAAATCTTGCCTTGTACTTCTTGACACTCCCATCAGCAGCTTGCTTTACGTTGTAGATCCATCTTGATCCTACAACTGATTTACACACCGGCCTTGGAACAATCTCCCAAGCACTATTTCTGACAATGGATTCATACTCCTCCACCATGGCATCTACCCATGTGGGCTCCTACACTGCTTTTTCAAAAGAAGATGGCTCTGTCATGATACACTTGCTCATCAGAGCCATGTACCCAGTAAATTGGTCAGGTGACTGTCTCCATCTGCGATGTGATGTAGGGACTCCTACATTCTATGTCGCATCAAGCTTTAGTCTCTCAGCTTCTATGGTATGCTTTCTGCCTTGTTTGATGTTTGGTTTTGCATGAGTGGACTCCTCCACTCCATGAATCTCCTCCTATGGCTGATCCACATCTAGAGGCTCATCTTTGGGAACAAGAAGTTCCTCCTCTGCATGCAAGTGTAGCTCCCTCTCAAGCGATAACTTCATGGATTTCACCTCATTGAATTTTATATCCCGTCGCACCACAGTCATCCGACTGTCTGGAAAATACACACGATAATTATGGGGTGTTTCTGTGTACCCCACAAATATCCCAACTTCTACATTCAGCTCCAACTTCTTCCTGGCGTCCTTTGTCACATGAATGTAAACAAATGAGCCAAAAATCTTCAAATGAGAAATATCAGGCTTCTTGCCATTAAAATCTTCTTCAGGTGTACTCATGCCAAGTACTCTATGAGGACAACGGTTTTTCACATAAACCGCAATGTTGCATGCTTTCGCCCATAAGTGCATTGGTAGGTCCTGGTCATGAAGCATCGCTCGTGCAGCACCCACGATTGTTCTGTTCTTCTTCTCCACGACCCTATTCTGTTGTGGGTTATGAGGCACTATGATTTCTCTTCAAATTCCTTCTTTGCTACAGAAGTCTTTGAATTCGCCCGAGATGTATTCACCACCATTATCGCTCCATAGAGCTTTCACTTGCTTCCCCAACTCCTTCTCCACCAATGCTTTAAACTCACAGAACTTTGAGAATGTTTCTCTCTTCTTCTGCATGAAGAAGATCCAGCATCTACGAGAATATTCATCAACAAATATAATATAATACCTGTGTTTTTATGTTGAATCAACCGAGAAAGGTCCACACACGTATGTGTGAATTCTCTCCAGGATCACTGAAGCATGGTTCTCCTTCTCATGAAAGGTGGTCTTCACAAACTTACCCATAGTACATCCCTTGCACTGATCTGACTGCACAAAAGTACCCTTGGGAAGTCTAGTTCAAATCTGCTGCAAATTCTTCAAAGCGCCATGGTGAAGATGGCCCATTCTCCTATGCCATAATTCGCCCTCATCCCGGCTCACCACTTCTTCTGCTTTGCCCACCATTGCAGCACAGCCATCTACCTCCAGATTTTAGAGATTCTTAACTCGAATCACTATCCTCTTGGTTTGACCCATTGTTTTATGTCGAAGGAAGGCTTTTCCCTCACTGAAAACAACATCATAACCTTTGTCTTCCAAAATTGCGACCGAGACCAAGTTCTTCTTCAGACCTGGAACATCCATAACATATTTCAACAAGAATGGATTACCAGACTCCCTCTCAAAGGTAATGGTCCCAATTCCGGTCGCACTGTATCGACCATCGTCGCCCATCTCTATATGCATTTGAAGGTCCTTCTCCTCCAAGTCACTAAACAACTCCTTGTCTCCCATCATATGGAAATACACGCCACTATCAAGATACCACACTGATCCCATATAGCTTGAAACCAAGCATGCAATAAAAGAGAAATCAAGTTCAAATTGCGAGGCTAAGGCCTCTCCAGCTGCAGCTCCATCAACCTTCTTGTTCTTCTTCTTCTATGGGCAGTTAGTGGCGAAATTCCCATGTTCGTGACAGTGAAAACACTTCACCTTGGACAAATCCTGCTTCTTGCCTTTAGCATCAAATTTTGAAGGAAGTTTCTTCCCCTTCCCTTTCCTTTCTTTGGAAGCCAAAGCACAATTCTCTTCATCTTCATTCTTTGATGAAGAGCCATACCTGGTACCTCGCCTTATCTCCTCTTGCACAAGATCTGACCAAAGTCGCTCCCATCCCGACAATTTCTCTCGTCCATTGACAGAGCCTTCGTAGCTATGCCAAATCTTTGGAAGCCCAAGGAGATCCAAGCTCACCAAGTCTTCATCATCAATAGTGATCCCCACACTTCCTAGTACATCCCTACAATGGACAAACTTCGTGATATATTTTGGAATACTGTCGCCCTTCTCCATTTTTATTTTTCTGAGCTTATCTTTCAGTGCCAACTTCCTATGGTCGCTGCTGCTTTGGAACAAATCTGTCAAAGCCTTCCACATTAAGAATGGAGTGGCTTTCCCATGAAGGCTGGACACAATATGTTCCTTCACACCTTCCAACATAATTCTTCTTGTCTTTGCTATCTTCTTTTTCCATGCATCAAGTAATGCAGCATCGCTAGATCCTGGCTTAGGAACATCGCTATCGATGAACTCCTTCAATCCATTATGCTCCAGCACTTCCTCCATCCTATCCTTCCAGGCTATGTAATTCGAGCTCCCATCAAGGGCATACTCCAATCGCAACCCATTGAAAGACATTTCAATGTATTCTCAATTGTTGCACCAAGAATTTTCTGCAGCAAATTCGAATTGTCCACTAGAAAAAACTTAGAAATTCTTCACAATTGCAATGTTCAAGAATTAACACTGCTTCGATACCATGTAGAAATTATATACAAGATGCATGCATATATATAGATTCTCCTAATCTAACAATATTTATCTTCTTGCTAAATACAGAATCCTTCCACTGTTAATCTTTTCCGGAAATTAAACATTCAATTGCAAACACATGAAGCAATAAAAATAATCACACATAACACAATTGTTTAACGGGAAAGCTTGAAGTTGAAAACCCCAACTATCATATATTATATATCATGGAGATCATGTAACAATCTCATACAAATCTTAGTACATCAAGCTCTCAGTACAATCAATCATCGCACACTAATCAGAAGAAATCTGCAAATCCATGCACCGATTTCTTGCCACCTGCTAGCCTACCTCCACTGTGGAATCCCTGCTGAAGAATAGCTCTGAATGAATTCGAATTACCCTTTCCTTGACTGCGCAATCCTCATTGGCAACTCCAATGTGTGTCATTAGTGGAATTTTGAGGTCTAAAATGGGCCTCCTAAGGAAAATGTACAATCAAAATTCACTTTATAAGAACCAATCACATTTTAGGGAATGACATCATCCCTAATGGTTGAGGTGGAATTGCTTGAGTTAAAGGTATTTACTTGTCACATTCTCAATGGTGGATAAAAACTCATGGTTAACCATGGTAGTGCTCTAATTACTTTTAAAGTAAAAGTAAAGTACTCATAATATATGTCATTTCACATTTTTTGAATAAAAATATATTATTGTCATTTCATATTTCTTGAAAGAAACAATGCATATCCATATACATTTATTATATTATATTATTTTTATATAGTTTATTAATTACATTTTATTATACAATTTAAATAATAGAAATTTTAATTAATAGCATATAATATAATTAAGAATTTATAAATTTATATTTATATTTTATTTTAACTTATTTATGTACAAAGGGAAAATGCATTAGTTGTTCAATGATAATGACTTTTTCTTAAAAAGTTCATTCTTATTTATAGTCACATCAATACAATTTTTCTATTAATTTTATTTTGGTACAACTTTTGAAATGAATTTAACTATGGTTACGTGGATTGTGGTGCAAAAAGTGAATTGCAAATTCATAAATATTATTTTATTGATTTAGTTATTATTTTATTATTTCCTTAGGAGGCCCATTTTAGACCTCAAAATTCCCCTAATGGTGGTGCAATAAATGCATCACTATAGTCACAATGGATAGTCCATCTTTCCCTTTCAGCTATCTCTCCACTGGGTCTCCACTGGAACTGACATGCACTGTAGTTAACTACTGTATTGTTTAGTTGATTAATGAGTTATTATTTGTGAATTAATTAACTAATTAATTCACTCCACTCTCACTAGTGTATCATTCAGTTAAACTAAATACAACTATCTCAACTGAGTTTAACTCCATTAACTGAGTTAAACTGAATAACTCCATGAACTACTCTTCCAACTCTGTCATAACTTTGCCACTTCAGTTCTAACTGAGTCCTCTGTGCATGAACCACCAGTAAACCCTAGGAATTGTGTAATTCCTTCAGCCCACTGATTTTCCAAAACCGTGCACTGAAATTAAGTGCTCCAAGAGAATAAGTTGTTGTTTATTGTCGGATTATTATTAAGAGCTAATAATAATCGACACTTCTATTTTTAGATTGACGATCTATAAATAGACTTCGCCCAATATTCTAAAAATAGAATTTCATCTATTTTTCCAACTTGACCAACCATCTACAAATAGCATCCTACAACTTCTAAAATATGAACACCATGTCTAAAAATAGACTTGCACCTAAAAATAGCCTACAGGCCCACTTAGTGAAGGCGACTCATTTTCACTAAGCTCATCATCTTGTTGAATCTCAACAGAATAGGGGGAGATATCACCTTCCAACACATACCTTTGGCATAGGATATGTGAAAGAAAGAAGCAACCACATGACAGACAATTCAGTTGATAGATCATCAGTGCTATCATTGTTGAGGACTCTAGATCCATATTGGAAATCCCAATTGTTGGTGGATTATTCCAAGGATATTCACACATGCATGATTCTTGATGACCAGCTACATGATGAGGGCTATTTAGTCCGAGATGGAGTCATCTATGATCATGGTAGGATCTTCTTGTCTATAGCCTCCAATCTCAAGGAGAAGTTTCTATAAAGGGATTATGAAGAGTTATGTTTCAGCCACACATATTCCATGAAGCTCAACAACGTCATCATGAGGAGATACTATTGGGAGTGCTTTGAAGGAGAACTATATCAGCATTGTCAAAGATGCATGCACCATGTGGAGATGGAGCAGCAACATAACTCTATGACATTGTTAATTCAGCCTTCTCTTTCTACTTTTGAAAGAAGAGATAGATCTATGCACCACTCCAGTTGTTTGAAGAGGATTATTGGTGAAGAGCATACTTGTGTAAATCATGTTTTATTTTCCAATTGTATGTGTTCTTGTACCATGTATATGTAGGCCATGACTCCTAGGAGGGGTGTTGTACCTTTTAAACTTCATGGCCAACTTTCGTCCAAAAATATTTCTGAACATGGCCACTCCCTTAGTGGACAAAGGGAGATTTTGTATCATGATGAGTGCATTCCTAAGGCACCAAATATATCTCACACTTTCAGCCATGGTGAGATGACATGGGTAGCAAGTAAGTGGTGGGGAAACCCCTTACCACATCTTGATCTAATGCAGTCAGGAGATGCATTGCGTTGGCTCCACTTGTGGGACTATGACCCACCTCCATATGCACACAAATTTGTTGGCATCCATGTTGTTTTGGTCCCCTACATTGATGATGTTCTTGTACCTTTTATGGGGATGATTGGAGGGAGGATGAAAGGAATGGATGTGTTCTTTGGAAGAGAGATTCTCCATGGTTCTTATGTTTCATATGTTTGGGAAAGCATTGGACCATCCATGATTGCTACATTGGGCCTCTTGTTTCCTTATGGGATGAGCCATTTGGGTAACTTGAGCACTTGGGAGGTGCCTCTCACATGGGAGGATTTTTTCTATGAATTACCAATCTAGAGGGTGATTCATTTTGTATGGATGATAGCTTGGAGATTGGAGCTCCATCTGGGAATGAAGGTCCCCCACATCTTCAGTTCTGTCCTTATAGTTGCTTGGGGACAAGCAATATTTGGGAGGGGAGGACTATAATATTCCTAATTATTCCTAAGCTAATTGGAATATTCAATTTTGTTTTATTTTTCTGTTTCATGAATAAAAATGTAAAGGAGGATCATAAAACTCCTAAACAGCAAATAAATCAATGCCAAATGTGAAAAAGGTTAAATATTGGCTATGTAAGCAAGCACCCTTAAGTGTGAAAGGGGCTGGATGTTTTGACTGGGTCAACCATGACCAAATCTATAGCGTTGTCTTGGAGGCATGGCTATCAATAAGGCACAGCGAGTTTTAGATGGATATGGCTTCTGTGAAAGAAGCTATTTCATTGAAGGTGGTTTAGGGTTTACAAGCTCTTAATCTATATAAGGAAGGGGGTGGCAGCATGAAAATGTTGTTGAATGATATCAGATTTATGAAGTATTGTCTGTTTAGACATACAAGCTTTCTTTGGTTGTTTAGCCTAGATTGCAAATTTTTTTTAGCATTGGGTGTTCCTGATCAGGAATCCCACCTCTTCCCATTGGGTAGCTCTTGGGAGAGTCTTTTATTGCATAGTCCACTATCTGGTTGAAGGCCAACCTTCTTCCAACTACAACACAGATCATGTTGAGGGTTTGGTTGTCTTTGAAAGCTGCAACAAGTGGAGGCTAGATCTATTCATATCTAGACCATTCTAGTGCTCCTTTTTAGTGGGGAAGGCTTCTATCCCATTGGAAAGAGAGTATTGGATCATTGGAGCACCATTTTCAGATCTTGGCATGTGGCCAAACATATCTTAAACCCTACAGTGCAGTATTTCTTCCAGAACTGCGTTATTTTTGTAGGTGATGTTGCAGGGAGTTTTGGCATACCATCTGTAGAGTTGGTTTTCAAGTGTTAGGGATTTGACCTTCACTTTGGAGATCCATTGGAGGAGATATTTACATTTCCCATTTCAGATCTGATATGCATGTTTCTGAATACTCCTGAAAATCTAAATATTTCTGTAGTTTTGTAACTTAGATCTCAAATTTACTTCATGTACATGGTGTTTTTCTAGAAACCCCAAGGGGAATTGAAAGAGGACCCTCTATAGCGTATGGATTTGCTATAGATCTGACATTTCATGCACCTACAAGCTCTAGATCTAAAGTGTAATATTCAGCTGTTGTATGCTCAATAAAATAACATTGTCCAAGCAGTTGCAGTCCATATATGTTGTTAGGAATTCGTAATTTTAGCAGATTGGTGAGACTAAAACTGCAGAAGCAACATTATTTCAACCACTTTGGGATTCTAGGATCTAGCCCTCCTGAATCCGGAGAGGGATCTCTCCAATAAGTGCAAAGATGGATTTTTCTTTGGAGTTTTGGGTAATGATATTAGGCTAGTTATGAAGGCCAAGGGTTTTGTTTGTTTTTTGGATGGTTGAGCATGAAAATTACTTGAGGGGAAAGTTCTAAGTGCAAAAAGTTTCAAAGGTGAGAAGTTGCAAGCGAATAGAACAGCTTTGGCTAAAAAGATAGATATAACGTTGGTTTTTAGTCCATTGGGCTATGGAGTCATAACAGGGTTAATTGAGCAACAACATCAAGAGTGATCCAAGGGGAAAGTCATCTATATCACAAGATTATTGAGATTAGAGTGATGGAATGGAAATAATAAAGTGTTGGAGGGGTGGAAACTGATAATAATTTCACAAAGGATTTATAGTCAGTCCAAACAAGAAAAGCCTCTTAAGTAACTGTTTAAAACCAACCAAGGACAGGGCTAACCATTGACTTCTTGGGCAAGTTTGTATTAAAGCAGCTTAATTGAAAAACAATCCATTAATCCACATAATTACCTTTAGAAAGTATGAAAACATATAAGAGAAGACAAAGTGTAACTTAAGATCAGATAAGGTACTTTTAAACCTAGTCTTGTTTCAGCCAACACCAAGGGAAACCTTCAGAATCTGCCTTTGGAGAATAGAAGCTAGAAACAGGGAAAACCATAACTTTTCTAGTGTAACTTTAATAAGAAAATAAGGAAAATAACTTTTAAGAACAATGTTTAAGAAAAACAGTAGGATGAGGGAACTCCAGCATTCCTAACTGTTTAGACTGTATTGAATCATTCTTAAATAAACAAATTGGAGGAAAACATTGAGATAAAGCTTATCAGTCAGAGAAGGGTACTGGTAAACAGTAAATCCTAACTCTATAAATGTTGTTCTTTATCAGAGAAAAGTGAACAATATGACATAAATAGAAGGAAAAACAATAACAAAGAAAGGGGCACTTCACCAGTAATATAGACCAGGATCCCAAGAAACATTTTGTTATTGATGTCAAACCAGTTACAGTACTCAGGTCCAATGTTTCAGTTCAGCAATCATCTTCACTATCCAGCCTAACAAGTCTAACACAAACAGAGCTTCAAGGGCCAGTGAACACTATTTACAGATAGAATTCTCAAGCTTAATTATATTTCAAAGTCCTACAACCAACCCCTCACTCATCTTCTGCAGTAGTATATATAGAAGAATGAGGAGGTGAGATCTGATAAAAGATCTTCAATTACAATTAATAAAGACTTAATGGCTTCTAGGCCCTTGGGGGTTCAATAAAGAAACTTACATACGTGTCCTCTGTATTAAATGATTTACATAAAGATTTAAGCTCGGTGGGAGATCTCTTTGACCTTTGAGGCTCTGTGTGATGTCAAGGTTACTCTACTGATATTTTGTCATCAGTTTGCCTGCAGAATTTATCCTCTGGATGTGTTTTGAGGCAGATATTTGGTCTTGATCAATAACTTCGGCCTCTGATTGAATACTTTGAGGCACAGGTGGCATTTCAGTAGCTAGGAGGAATCAATTTGCCTCAGTTGTGGCAGTGGAGGCTTTCCTGTTGATAAAACACTTGAGATTTTCTTCAAACTATGTTTTAATTGGGGATTAGGATTTTGATAAACCATCTTAGACGTAATCCCCACAGATCTGTCTTCAATCTTCTGTTCTGATATACTTTTGTCTTCGGCACTGATACTCTCTGACTGTGCCTGCTTTCTTGTGTTTTTCCGGTATGCAGGGCTGTGCAGGGTTATGTGGCATCAATGCTTCATGAATGATTGATGAAATGTGGAGCTTCTTTCTGCGAATGGTTTCCTCTGGTGAATCGAAGGTGAGAGGATCATCACCCTCTGCCTTTGAATTTTCTTCCGACATAGCGGAAAAAACCTTTAAACCCTGCAAAATACAAAAAACATTAGGAAATCCTGCATGTATAGGTTAACTGCTTCAGAAGACAAGTGGAGATAGCATGGCCGTTGGATGGCATCATCCAACGGTCGAGATTGATTAGAAGGGGTCAAAGGGAGGGCGGTAAAAGACTTTGAATCGGGGTCGTCGATCGCACAAAGATCGACGGTCAGGAACAGAGGTGAATAAACACGTACAGGGGTTACATTATTCGAAAAAATAATAAAAAAGGGGATACAAAGGTTTAAAACCTTCGCTTTGGAGAAAAATGGTCAAAAATCAATATCGGGAGTCGGGACGATCATGGGCCGTCGGATGAGAGCGGCCCAAGCGATCAATGGCGGTGATCATATGTCAAAAACATTATAAAAACACACCCGGACTTCAAAACTTTTTAATAAAACTATGCTGAATAAAGTTCCCGGGTCCGGTTTTGCTGACTGGATGAGGAACCATGGAGACCCACCCAAATAGAGATTTGCCGCGTGGATGTTGATGTGGCATTAGGACCACTGGCACTACTGTGGACGAGGGGACCGGGCGATGGAATGTGGGCCGTCGATCTGCAGATCAGATCGACGGTAGAGATCTTTTAAATGCCGTGCCGTAGCCTGGTTAACTGTCGGGCATCTTCGTAGAGCAACTACCGTCCGATGAGTGGCCTCAGATCGGACGGCACGCATCAATATCGTGTCGGGTCCACGTCCGATCTTTAACACACGATGAACGGCGGTTTTGTGAACAGTGCCCAGGCCACGCGTCAACCGGTGTATGGAATCGCTGTCGATCGGGAAAAAACTACCCTTCGCTCGAAGGCGGTGCGATGGATACCGCCCGATTTTGGAATGGTGAGTGGTTGGCGGGGACCACCGGGTTGATAGGTCACGCGCCGTCGATCTTTAGATCAGATCGACGGTGCGAAGCGACTGAAATTTTTTCGCTGGCGGAAATTTCAAGAAATTATAAAAAACCGACAAATTAATATAAACAAAGGTTTAAAATATTAATTTCAACGTGGCCTGGCTCCCGACTGCGGGGCCATGGGTTATATGAAGAGTAATATGACCGGGGGGTTAAAAAATGAGGGGCTAATCGCACTTGGGCAACGCGATAAGCGCTTGGAGGGCTGGCACTCGGTTCTGGCGCCTGGGCATATGGAGGGAAAGAGTTAAAGACTTAGCCCAAGGGGGCTTAAGTCTACAATACATAAAAACATGATTTTCATGGATTTTCAATGATTTTCAAAGGTTTTGAGGGTTTTGATAAGGCAAAGAAGGAGTCTTTAAACCTTATCAAAGGGGTTTTGATGAAGGGGGAAGGGAAAAATCATGAAAATGAGGGATTTCATGGGGGGAAGAGGAGAGAACAAGAGGTTAGTTTTGGAAAAGGGGAAAAGGGTCTTTGCAGCAGTATTATTTCTTGGGAATCAGCAGGATTTCTGAGTGTAAAATAAACACAGCAGTGAAGATTATGGATAGAGGCATGAGGCCTTCAAGAGTCTTCAAGAGCCAACACTTTTTAGCAATAAAATTTGTTCCTTGAAGGCTCAAAAAGTCTTAGCCACCTTTTTCTATAACAAATTTTATAGGTGGCTAACAGTGTTTCCACTTGGGGATGGTGCCTTCTTGAAGGCATCAAGAACTTCAGACTTGCATTCTCTGGGAGGCTGACCTGTGCCTCATCCATTGGGCTGCCCTTCCTTTGTTGGGATGATCTTGCTCTGAAAACATATTAGCAACCATGAAAACAATGGATATTTCATCAATAAGCTTTCTACCTACCCAATCCTACATATCTAACATTTTTTCTTCATTAGAGTGCACTTGGATTGCAAACTCTTTTACAACATTTTATTCTTTTGAAAGCAGGAAATCTAATCTATTTCTACTCCTTATTTCTCCATGGACTCAGATTAAACAGTTGAGCCCATAATATTCTCAACCTAATCTACTGTCTGTTGGGATTGAACTATCCAACAGACTTTATTCTCTAAATTCTACAACATAAATTTAAAAGCATTTGAGTCAGAATTGAACAGTCTAACTTGATGCTAATCTATGGCATGAAAAAAAAACTGCACATAGATCTTATTTGCACAAAATTTAAAACAAAATGGAAGGCTTTGAGATCTGAAACTTGAAAGCATTTCCTTCCTCTTTTCTGCAGCTCTGTTTTGACTCTTTCTTTGAGCTGTCTTTCCTTTTCTAATTGGTTCAGATTTTGAGCTGATTAGAACTAGATTTTTACATCTTTTGACTCAAAATTTGAAACAGATTTGAGTCATTCTTTTGCTTGGAAATTTTAGGTTCATATTTTGAGCATGTTTGAACCTTTAATTTCTATCCTAATCTATCTATTGATTAGCCAAGATTAAACAGTTTGGCAAATCGAATTCACTATCCTATCAGCAGAAAATTTAAAACTAATTAGTCAAGATTAGGCTGTTTGACTAATTAGAAGTGTGTTTTTCAGGAGTGGTATTTGAGCTTGCACACTTTCAGATTTGTTTCTCTTTTTTGGTATGGGGCTATACCTTTCTTGTTTTCACAATTTGCCCTCTTTTCTTTGTTTCATTGTTTTTTGTATTTTGATTTTTCTAAATTTGAATGCAAGGGTGGATGAAATATTTATAATGGAAAAAAGATAAAAGGCTTCAAAACATATCATGGATCAAGAGAAGTAATGTTTAAGCATCCTGCCATTGACAGGACCTCCAAACAATTCTGCTCCATTCAACTCTTGTAAGAAATAGGCATTGTTACCAGCATCTAAATGAATAGAGTAAGGGCCAAGCCATAAGTTTTCAAATTTTCCATACTTTCCCTTGTCTTCCCTCCTTGAGTCCCACTTTAAAACTTTGTCCCTAACTTTGAAATTGCTGGCCTTTTTTCTTCTGTCAAAAAGCTTTTTGATGCTGATCTACTTCTGCAATGTCTTGTTATAAACCTCCTCTCTGGTTTGCTGAAGATGAATGGTCTGATTTATTCTTCTGATCATGTCATTATCTTCAGTTTGAAACTCTTGAATCAACTTCATTACTGGTACACCAAGGCCGTTTGGAAAAATTGCATCAATACCATACAAAAGCTGAAAAGGTGACATGCCAATAGATTTCTTCAAAGTCAATCTGTCAGCCCAAAGTGCACGAACAAGCTTTGTGTGCCAAGACTTCTTGTTGTCCTCCAACAGTTTCTTGATTATGTTCACTAAAATCTTGTTTGAGGATTCTACAAGTCCATTACCTTGAGGGTAATAGGCCATGGAATGCCCCAATGTTATCTGATATCTGTGACAGAATTCAACCATCTTCTTTGATCCAAATGTTTTTGCATTATCAGTGATGATCTTGGTAGGACAGCCAAATCTGGAGAGAATGTTAGTCTCAATGAATTTATAATAACAGAGTCATTTCTTGCCTACAAGGAATGGCTTCTATCCATTTAGTGAAGTAGTCTGTGGTAGTAAGAATCCATCTATTCTGGGCAGAAGATGGTGGATGGATTTCTCCTGTGAATTCAAGTCCCCACTGTTGAAAAGGGGCTTCAACAGTGATTGGATGCAGAGGCAGGGGTAGCAGTTTTCTTTTGCCTTCAAAAATTTGACATTTATGACAGGCAATGATCATTTTGTGTATATCAGGAAAAAGAGTAGGCCAGTAGAAACCAGCCCTCAAAATTTTGTTGGTTGTTGTCTTCCAGTATAAATGACCTCCACACTCTCCTTCATCGAACTCGTGCTCAACCTTCTCTGCATCAAACTCAGGCAAACACTTAAGCAATATACCACTTGCATTTTTCCAATAAAGACATTTATCTATAATGCAATAGTTTACAGCTTTTAACTTTAGGGATCTTGCCTTTGTCTTTGTCAAACCAGGAGGTGTATTTAAATTAAGAAAAACATAAATAATATCAGTATACCAAGGAGAATTCATAAAATGGTCTTCAACAATGGGTGTTAAGATTTCCTCTTGGTCATCCAAAGCATCAATCATATTAATATCAAGAACTTCAAAATTGGATTCAGCCATTAATCTAGCTAGACCTTGGCCTTTGATTAGTTTAGTGGGTTTTATCTCTAAATCATATTCAAGAATAACAGCAATCCACTTACCTCTCTAACCATCTGGGTCCTGTGTTAGAATGTCTTTAACAACTGAGTTTGGGACAAAGGAAATGATGTGTGAGTGAAGGATGTACACTCTAAAGTCTTTCAAAGATTTAACCAAAGAAAAAGCTTGCTTCTCTATAATGTTATACTTCAAAGGGGCATCCCTCAATGCCTTACTAAAGAATGCAATAGGCTGCTCTTGTCCTTGTGGATTTTCCTGTAGAAGGACAACAGCTATGGTATGTTCTGATGCAAATGAAAAAATATAAAATCTTTTGAAAAATCAGGACTTATAAGAACCGGTGTTTTGGTTAACGCTTGTTTCACCAGCTCAAAGGAATTCTTTGCTTCCAAGGTCCATTTCACCCCTTTCTCCTTCTTCAACATGTTTGTGATATTCCTAAGGAGCTCAGCCAAGTTGGGGATGAACCTTCTCAAAAAGTTAATCTTTCCAATGAAAGATTGCAACTCCTTGATGTTCCGAGGATGAGAGATTTGCAATATGGCCTCAATCCTCTTTGGATCTATATTTATACCCTCCTCGGAAATAATGTGCCCAAGAAGTTTACCTTCTTGGAGACCAAAAAGTGTCTTCCTAGGGTTTAAAGATATCCCAAATTTTATGCATTTCTCGAAAACTTTTCTCAAATGTTCTAAGTGTTTTTCATCTGTTTTTTAAAACACAGTGACATCATCAAGGTATATAATGATGAAGAAGCCCAGTTCTTCCAAGAATGTTATGTCCATGGCTCTTTGAAAATTTGCTCCAGCATTCATTAGACCAAAAGGCATTTTCACATACATGAAAGTGCCCCATGGTGTAGTAAAGGCTGTCTTTAATTGATCAACAGGGTGGACTAGGATCTGATTGTACCCTGAATAGCCATCCAGCAAATAAATTCTCCTAGACCCTACCACCCTTTGCAAAATATGGTCCATCTTAGGTAAAGGGTAGTTGTCTTTCAATGAAGCTTTGTTTACGTCTCTAAAGTCTATACAAAGCCTAATCTCTCCAGTTTTCTTCCTAACCGACACCAGATTAGACACCCACTCAGAATATCTAATAGGGACAATAATATTGGCATCATACATTTTCATGATCTCCTTCTGAACCAAAGGTAACTGAACAGGGTTTATTCTGCGCAGTTTATATTTGAATGGTTTTTGGTTTTCTTTGAGGGGAATTTTGTGTTGTATTATTTCAATGTCATAGGATTTAAGATCTTCGTAACTCCATGCAAAAACATCAGAAAATTCTTTAAACAGCTCTATGTATTTGAGTTTAATGTGAGCTGGTAAATTCTTAGATAGTTTAATCATTTTCAATTTTTCCTCACAGCCTATATTGCACTCTTCCACTTCAGTCTCTACAGGTTCCAGTTTTGGCTTCCTGGCCACATCATTAAGATCAAACAACTCTTCTAAAGGAGCCAGACCGCTGGGCAAACCTTCATCTTTAGAGTGCAGAGTTTCTAACTCCTTTGTTTCTAACTCTGCAGTCATTTTTGTTTTGTTTTTAAGTTTTTCAGCCAGAAGATTGATATTGACAAGTTCGGGAGACGGCTCTTCTTCACTAAGAAAATTTTCTTCACTGCAGTGTGTATCATAATCTGAGTCCAAACTGTGTAGTTCGAATTCGTTTCTGAATTGCATGAAATCTTCTATTTGTTTGTCATTATCAAACACCTGCCAATACTTCTCATTATCAGGCACAGCTGGTCTAAATTTTATCTAAGTTGTGCAGTCTTTGGTGTTATACGGCATTAAGCATGTTCTAGCTACAAAGGCTAAATTGTGGGCCGCAATATTTCCTTTTCTTGGGACAAAAAACATTTTGGACCCCTTGAATGTTTTCAAAAGGTCCATGACATTGTTTCGGTAGGCTCTAAGTCTGGGATGATTTGCGTTATACTCCCCATTGACTTGCCTAATGACTACCTCTGAATCCCCATACACATTGATTCTTCTGGCTCCTAACTTTTTCAACAAACGTAAGCCTAGGAGAATGGATTCATATTCTGCTATGTTATTGGAACACTGAAAGTTTAATTTGCAGGAAATGCTTTCTGTGTGGTTATTTTCAGTGTTGGTAATCCAAACACCTGCACCAGCATTGTTCTTAGTGTAGGACCCATCAAAATACATACTCCATAGAGGACTGTTTTCAGTTTCATCCTGGTTACTGTCCTCTTCAACTAACATGCTTAAGGGTTGTTGTGGAATCTCAGCACTTAGTTGTATTTGTTTTGATTCCCCAAGATTTTCGTTTATTTGAGGGTTGTTTTCTTGATTGTGAATGTTCAAAAGTAATGGACACCTAACGTGTAGCTCAAGACCTTTGTTTAGTTTGCTAATGTCTTCAAATGCGGCAAATTGTTTTGACACTTCTGTGTTGTGTTTCTCTTCCTCCCTATCGGCCATTAATTCTGTTAAAGTGACTTGTTCACTAAGTGTTTCATCATTAAACATAATAAAAGAATCAAGGCCTGTATTTACAGAATAGAGAGGAGAGTTTTGTGGTCGGTCTTGACTTGTAACTGTGTAATTCATATGGGATTCCCTGTAAAGTCTTCTAGTTTGATTGAAAACAGGGATAGTCACATAGGTCATGTCCATTTGCATAGTCCCTTCTAACTTAGCCCCCCAAGATCTTGATAATAGCATTCCATACTTTGGGGACACATCAGCTACAACAATATCCATGACTAAACAATTAGCTGGAATTTGGGCCAAGTTAACACAGAGGTCTTTGATTAATCCTAAACATTTAACTCTGCTTGAGTCAAAGGAGTAAAGATATTTGTAAAGTCTGGTGATTTCTAGACCTAGGCTCTCCATTACAGCTTTTGGCATTAAATTGTTAGAAGCTCCTAAGTCATGCATAGCGTTATGCAAAATTTTGTCATGAACATTTAAACTTACATAAAAAGGAGGAATGGGTCCTTCTTGATATCTACCTTCAATCTTAGGACCAAAAATCAGCTCTGGTTGGTCATCATTAAGATTGACTGTGTCCTCATTTTCTTCTATTTTTAAAGCCTTCAAAATTTGGGTCCTATATATATGCTGGGCAGCTAAATCAGTGAGGGGAACAGAGATTTTAATCTTTGAAATTTCCTATTCTAGGCTGAAAGGGATTTGGTTCTTTGAAGAACTTGTCTCAGCCTTATTAGCTGCTAGTCTATCAGCAACATCAGCTTGCTGATTTGTTCTATTTACATTTGACAAAATTTTTTTGACAGAAGTACTAGCTGAAGTGTTAGTACTGCTAAGGTCTGCATTCTATTTTTCATTGTTTTGAGTACCTTTCTCTTTACCTTTATCAGAATTTACAGCAATTGTTTTCCCCCTTGGTTTGACAATTTTAGGCTTAGTTGCAATGCTGTTTTGTGAAGATTTTTCAGAGGTTTTGGTGTTGGAAGCTTGTTGACTGGTTTTTCTTCTAAGGTCATATTCTCTTTGAGATTCTATGATGACATTTTCCATTTCTTAATAATAACTTTCATCATCATCTCTTTTATCATCATAAGGTGTGTATAGACCTTGTTTTCTATCATAATGAATCTCAAAGTCATCATTATCTACCCCCAGCATGTTGATATCATCTTCCTCTATTATCTCATCTGTTTCCTCAACCTCACTTATATAGTTTTGATGAAAAGGAGGAGTGATCTATTGATCATCTTCCCTAGGTCTGTTTGGAGGTTGATTCCTTCTAAAATTCTGGTTTTGGTTCTGGTTTCTATTTTGAGGAGCAGTTTGGTTTTGATTGGCTTGTGCTCTCTTAATTATGCTCATCTCTTTCATCATGTCTTCCATCATTCTCTCCATCTTTGAGTTGGAAGTAAAGGGTGAAGATTCCTCTCTAAAGGACACTCTCTTTTCATTTTTCATTCTTGCTATCTTCTCCATCAAGTTGACTTCCACAGCAAGAGCACCCTTTTGCATCTCTTCAAGAGTTGCAGGATCTCTCTCTCTCATCTGATAGGCCATCTTAGGGTCAAACCCTTCAAGAAATTTGTTTAAATCTGAGCCTTCTGGAGGTTTTATATCTGGGGAAAGTGCATTATATACACTGTTAAATCTGGTACAATAAGCTTTTACACTTTCTCCAGTGTTTCTATGGAGGTTCTTGTAGTCAGAAAGGACTTGGAGAGGATTCTTCTTTAATTCACATTTGTTTAAGAATGTCTGATGGAAAGCTTGGAGATCATTGATACCATGGGGGGTTAAGCCTTTAAACCATTTTCTTACTTCTCCCCCCGGGCTTTGAGAAAACAATCTAAGCTTGACAGAATCATCATCAATTTCATTTATGTCGAAGTAGTCATTCATCTTATCCACATGTTGTGATGCAGTTGTAGCATTGCTAGCATCATACAATGGAATTTTGGACTGATAGTCCTGTGGAAAATTGACTAATGGTACAGTAAGGACTAAGGGAGCATACCATGTTGCCATGATATGTGGTGGAGGTGGATTTACAATAGGTGTATTAACAAAAGGGAAAGTGGGTTGAAGTGGAGTGGTTTGAACAGTGGATGTAGGGTGAGCAGAAGTGGATGGACCAGGAATAGATTGTTGAGCTGATCTTGGATGAGAGACACCTAGGTTGTGAAGGAAATGTAAATTAGGAGGTGTTGTTTCTCTGCTACCAAGATGTTCACTTGATTCAGGAGAAGAAAGAAAAGACTCAGAATCTAACTAATCTAAATCACCAAGAGACCTAGTTCTAAAAGGATTCACTAAGTCAACTTGTGATTGTTGCAGAGTTGAAAGATTTTCAGGAACTGAATTAGCTCTCAAGGGTGATCTGAAAACAATTGATAATTTAATCCTAGGAGACTTCCTAAGGATACTTTTTGGGTTATCAACTAACTCAGGTGGATCAAGGTCAGGATAGGCTCTAGTGTGAATCTTTCTAGGAGCCACTATGCTGTGTTTTTCAGACCTAAATAAACAGGAAAATTTCAACCAGGTATGACAATCTTTGAGAGGTTAACTAATCTGTTTACAGAAATTTTAATCCTACAGTCCTCTAACTAAGTTTGAATGATATTATAAGGATAAGGGTTCTTCCCAGTGGAGTCTTAAGGTCTGTTCAGGATTGTGGAGTCGCCAAGTGGAATTTTTTAGCTCCTAAGGAGGTAAAAGGTTTTATGGTCCACCACCATGTTTATTGGATACCAATCTAAAATATTTTTAGGTTTTCTAAGTTATTTTTCTGTTGTGTGGTTTCTAATAATGTCCTGACTCTGTTTCAAAACTTAGCTGCGGTTATGAGACAAAGACAGTATACTCTTATGGCTAAGCCAGCTGATTTTTCAAGGTTAGATAAAGTCTTATGAGAGTCCTAGGGTTTGCCTATTTTGTCACTAATTCAACAAGTTTTATCATGATTACCATTATTTGGTAGTGCTTGAAAAGGCTGCTTTTTACTCACAAGTTTTATGAAGTTTTTAAGGGAACCCAAAGTGATCTGATGTCCTATGGTTACCTTAAAATGAAAATGATTCTGGGTTCGATCCCCAGTGGAGTCGCCATAAATGTTAGGAATCCGTAATTTTAGCAGATTGGTGAGACTAAAACTACAGAAGAAACATTATTTCAACCACTTTGGGATTCTAGGATCTAGCCCTCCTGAATCCGGAGAGGGATCTCTCCAATAAGTGCAAAGATGTATTTGTCTTTGGATTTTTGGGTAATGATATTAGGCTAGTTATGAAGGCCAAGGGTTTTGTTTGTTTTTTGGATGGTTGAGCATGAAAATTACTTGAGGGGAAAGTTCTAAGTGAAAAAAGTTTCAAAGGTGAGAAGTTGCAAGCGAATAGAACAGCTTTGGCTAAAAATATAGATATAACGCTGGTTTTTAGTCCATTAGGCTATAGAGTCATAACAGGGCTTTAATTGAGAAACAACATCAAGAGTGATCCAAGGGGCAAGTCATCTATATCACAATATTATTGAGATTAGAGTGATGGAATGGAAACAATAAAGTTTTGGAGGGGTGGAAACTGATAATAATTTCACAAAGGATTTATAGTCAGTCCAAACAAGAAAAGCCTCTTAAGTAATTATTTAAAACCAACCAAGGACAAGGCTAACCATTGACTTCTTGGGCAAGTTTGTATTAAAGCAGCTTAATTGACAAACAATCCAGTAATACACATAATTACCTTCAGAAAGTATGAAAACATATAAGAGAAGACAAAGTGTAACTTAAGATCAGATAAGGTACTTCTAAACCTAGTCTGATTTCAGCCAACACCAAGGGAAACCTTCAGAATCTGCCTTTGGAGAATAGAAGCTAGAAACAGGGCAAACCATCACTTTTCTAGTCTAACTTTAATAAGCGAATAAGGAAAATAAATTTTAAGAACAATGTTTAAAGCAAACAGTAGGACGAGGGAACTCCAGCATTCCTAACTGTTTAGACTGTATCGAATCATTCTTAAATAAATGAATTGGATGAAAACACTGAGATAAAGCTTATTAGTCAGAGAAGGGTACTGGTAAACAGTAAATCCTAACTCTATAAATGTTGTTATTTATCAGAGAAAAGTGAACAATATGACATACATAGAAGGAAAAACAATAACAAAGAAAGGGGCACTTCACCAGTAATATAGACCAGGATCCCAAGAAACAGCTTGTTATTGATGTCAAACTAGTTACAGTACTCAGGTCCAGTGTTTCAGTTCAGCAATCATCTTCACTATCCAGCCTAACAAGTCTAACACAAACAGAGCTTCAAGGGCCAGTGAACACTATTTACAGATAGAAGTCTCAAGCTCAATTATATTTCAAAGTCCTACAACCAACCCCTCACTCATCTTCTGCAGTAGTATATATAGAAGAATGAGGAGGTGAGATTTGATAAAAGATCTCAAATTACAATTAATACAGACTTAATGGCTTCTTGGCCCTTGGGGGGATCAATGAAGAAACTTACATAGGTGTCCTCTGTATTAAATGATTTACGTAAAGATTTAACCTCGGTGGGAGCTCTCTTTGACCTTTGAGGCTCTGTGTGATGTCGAGGTTACTCCGTTGATATTTTGTCATCAGTTTGCCTGTAGAATTTATCCTCTAGCTGTGTTGTGAGGCAAATATTTGGTCTTGATCAATAACTTTAGCCTCTGATTGAATACTTTGAGGCACAAGTGGCATTTCAGTAGCTGGGAGGAATCAATTTTCCTCAGCTGTGGCGGTGGAGGCTTTCTTGTTGATAAAACACTTGAGATTTTCTTCAAACTATGTTTTAATTGGGGATTAGGCTTTTGATAAACCATCTTAGACGTAATCCCCATAGATCTGTCTTTAATATTCTGTTCTGATATATTTTTGTCTTCGGCATTGATACTCTCTGATTGTGCATGCTTTCTTGTTTTTTGCCGGTATGCAGGGCTGCGCAGGGTTATGTGGCATCAATGCTTCATGAATGATTGATGAAACATGGAGCTTATTTCTGCGA
Organism: Pinus albicaulis; assembly: GCA_034641835.2. Lineage (NCBI taxonomy): Eukaryota > Viridiplantae > Streptophyta > Pinopsida > Pinales > Pinaceae > Pinus > Pinus albicaulis. The sequence continues at coordinate 189,651,317 of CM076582.1, read as the reverse complement.
ATGGTTTCCTCTGGTGAATCAAAGGTGGGAGGATTGTCACCCTCTGCCTTTGAATTTTCTTCGGACATAGCGGAAAAAACCTTTAAACCCTGCAAAATACAAAAACATTAGGAAATCCTACATGTATAGGTTAACTACTTCAGAAGGCAAGTGGAGAGAGCATGGTCGTTGGATGGCATCATCCAACGGTTGAGATTGATTAGAAGGGGTCAAAGGGAGGGTGGTAGAAGACTTTGAATCGGGCCGTCGATCGCACAGAGATCGACGGTCAGGAACAGAGGTGAATAAACACGTACAGGGGTTACATTATTCGAAAAAATAATAAAAAGGGGAGACAAAGGTTTAAAACCTTCACTTTGGAGAAAAATGGTCAAAAATCAATATCGGGAGTTGGGACGATCGTGGGCCGTCGAATGAGAGCGGCCCAAGCGATCAACGGCGGGGATCATATGTCAAAATCCTTATAAAAACACACCCGGACTTCAAAACGTTTTAATAAAACTATGCTGAATAAAGTTCCCTGGTCCAATTTTGCTGACTGGACGAGGAACCATGGAGACCCGCCCAAATAGAGATCTGTCGCGTGGATGCTGATGTGGCATTGGGACCACTGGCACTGCTGTGGACGAGGGGACCGGGCGATGGAATGTGGGCCGTCGATCTGCAGATCAGATCGATGGCAAAGATCCTTTAAATGTCGTGTCGTAGCCTAGTTAACTGTCGGGCATCTTCGTAGAGCGACTACCATCCGATGAGTGGCCTCAGATCGGACGGCACGCATCAATATTGCATCGGGTCCACATCCGATCTTTAACACACGATGAATGGTGGTTTTTTGAACAGTGCCCAGGCCACGCGTCAACCGGTGTATGGAATCGCTTTCAATCGGGAAAAAACCGCCCTCCGCTCGAAGGCGGTGCGATGGATACCGCCCGGTTTTGGAATGGTGAGTGGTTGGCGGGGACCACCGGGTTGATAGGTCGCACGCCGTCGATCTTCAGATCGTATCGATGGTGCGGAGCGACTGAAATTTTTTCACTGGCGGAAATTCCAAGAAATTATAAAAAACTGACAAATTAATATAAACAAAGGTTTAAAATATTAATTTCAACGCGGCCTGGCTCCCGACTGCGGGGCCATGGGTTATATGAAGGGTAATATGACTGGGGGGTTAAAAAAGGAGGGGCTAATCGCACTTGGGCAACGCGATAAGCGCTTGGAGGGCTGACGCTCGGTTCTGGCACCTGGGCGTATGGAGGGAAAGAGTTAAATACTTAGCCCAAGGGGGCTTAAGTCTACAATACATAAAAAACATGATTTTCATGGATTTTCAATGATTTTCAAAGGTTTTGAGGGTTTCGATAAGGCAAAGAAGGAGTCTTTAAACCTTATCAAAGGGGTTTTGATGAAGGGGGAAGGGAAAAATCATGAAAATGAGGGATTTCATGGGGGGAAGAGGAAAGAACAAGAGGTTAGTTTTGGAAAAGGGGAAAAGGGTCTTTGCAGCAGTATTATTTCTTGGGAATCAGCAGGATTTCTGAGTGTAAAATAAACACAGCAGTGAAGATTATGGACAGAGGCATGAGTCCTTCAAGAGTCTTCAAGAGCCAACACTTTTTAGCAATAAAATTTGTTCCTTGAAGGCTCAAAAAGTCTTAGCCACCTTTTGCTATAAAAAATTTTATAGGTGGCTAACATATGTGATTGCAGCACCTCTTTTTGAGGATTTTCTTCCATTAGAGACTTCTATTATCTATTGTACATCTTATGGGCCTCATTGTACATCTTATTTGCTATTGTAAATGTTAAAGAAGGGTCTCCATATTAGCCCCCTGCTCTTACTTTGATGATCTGCGTTATTTTTCTTGCACAACTTTTATATATTGCTCCATTCCCCATTTTGGGATACTACATTAAGTTTTAGCACAATTTACTATTTTTAGCAGTTTTTTGGGTCTTGAATTTCCGGAGCCATTTTGAGGCCCTAAACGACATTTTTTGGGAAAATTGGGAGCAACATGGATCCATGGATTGATATTTCTCACACTGAATGTTTTACTCCTCAGATATATCTTTCTAACGAGCTATTGAGCATGTGAAATGGAGATAAGATTCCAAAGTTATGTCCCTGGGTAGTTGAAACACCAATTTACCCAAATGGGACCCACATTTTTGGCACTTCATCACCTAGGGTTAGGTTTTTGGACATTTTGGGTTTTACATTGTTTCTCAATAATAAATAGGCCTTCAAGCTTCATTGTAACATAGTTCAGGGGCTGGTAGCCGCCACATCTCTTCTCAGGGATACGTTGCCAGTACCCTAGCTCATATATTTCCATTATGTCTGTAATAGGCCTTCAAGACTTAATGTAACACAGTTCAGAGGCCTGCACCTGCCACATCTCTTCTCAGAGATAAGCTACCAACGCCCTAGCTAGTTTCCATTATGTTTGTAAGAATATTTCATTCATTCTTTCATTAATAAAATGAAGCATTATTTTTGTTGCATCTATGTGTTTATGGTTATATGTGTATTCTATTGCTTTCCTGCATAAAATCCAGATCATTAATACCCTACAGCTCTGATGTCTGAGATTATCATAGATTACCAGTCAATGACTAGTTTTGGGGTCCGGGGTTTCAACCCTATACCTTGAACTAACAGTTTACCTAGTTCGTAATACTAGGTTGTTTACTTTTTGTCTTTGTTTAACTTCATATTACAGTTCTCTGTTCTCACTACTTTTATTGAAAATCAAACTATGTCTTTAACATATATATTTTTGTTACACAGACCCCACATATTTAACATTCCTACTATATTGTCTGGTATATTTACAAGAAACATAACTACTATTTAAATATAACATTTCCAGTACAAAATTTCTTCATTTAATTTTTTCAAGAAAAGCATTTATTATGTTAAAATAACTCTGTCTAAATATTTCCATTTTAAGGAAGTTTGTCTACACATTCTTGAATTCAAAAAATCTATCTAAACATCAAAATTTCCAGTTCTTACTAGTTTTTGTAGTCCGTATACTTATCTCATTCCATAATCTACTGATGATTTCCTCCATACCATGAGAGAGACAATTACGTTCTCAACTCCCCCCGTGCTCCACACCTGAGATGAGTAGGTTGACAGATAACCCAGAAGAGGCCTCAATACCCCTGGTCCAGTACTCCCCCTTTCGAGGGTCAGGAACATTGAGTGCTTTCCACTAGTCACCACCAGCTCAAGAAATATTTTCACTCTCTTCCTCTTATTTTTGTCACAGAACAAAACCCCTTTTCCTCAATGGGATGTACTTTTATCCCTAGAGGAAAGGTAATTGTCTTTAACTGTTTTTTGTTCAACCACTTCTCAATTCCTGGAATACTTTTATCATCAGTATTTTAACTTTTTATGGAACCATTATTCCATAATTAGATTTTATTTCAACAAAACATAATTAATTTGTGTACATCATGTAATCCTTTTCTCAAAAGAAATAAATTTTTTAGTCTCTTTAAAAATAAATAACATAACAACTAGTTAGCACTTAAGCCGGCTATCACAACTTCTACCCCTTCACTAGTACATATGGTCAAAATTCTGACACTTTTGATGTATTGTCAGAAATTTCCCCAATTTTTCTCATTTTTTTTAATCCCGCCAACAAGTGTCACTCTAGTGACATTTTTGGAGTATCGTCGGAACAACGACGTTTAGGACAATCGCCGGAATACCAACGTTACATGACAAACCGTCGGAATACTAACGTTACAGGACAAACCATCAGTATTACGATGTTTAGGAGGCCTCTATTGGTCTTGCGACGTTTAGGGATACCATCGGTCTTGCAACGTTGAGGGAAAAACCATCAGAATACCGAAATTTAGGAGCCATACGTCAGTCTTGCGATGTTTAGGAGACGGCCGTCGGTCTTGCGACATTTAGGAATTTCGTCGGTATTGCGACGTTGATGGCACAAACTTCGGTCTTACGACGTTTAGGGAAAACACTTGGAAATTTAATTTGGTGGCTACTCTATCTTAACCGACCTATTCAAATTTTTTTTCCTGCTCTGCTTGTTTTCTCAGTTTTACTGTTCAAGGATCAACAACTATTTCTCGAGAGGCTTTGAAGGAGATGGAAGCCAAGTATGCTGCATTTGTGAGGCATGACATGTATGGTACAATGGGAAAGGGTCTGCTCCCTTTGAAGGAGAAGGATATTCTGCTAATTGCATTGATCACCCTGCTTCCCATCAGATTGGTATTAGGGTTTATCATTCTGCTCACATATTATATCATTTTTAAACTCTTTACCATATTCTCTTCTCCCAACAAGGAAGATGATCAGGAGGATTATTTCCACATGTCAGGAATCAGGAGGGCTATTATAGTTGCGTCTGGGCGTTTTCTTTCCAGGGCTCTACTTTTTACCCTGGGTTTTTATTGGATTACGGAGACCAATAGAATACCCAATCCTACCCTTCATTCCCAAGATGGCCTCTGAGTTCTTGAGAATCTTCTTATTAAGTCACATGTTTTATTTAGTAAGGTTTCCATGATTTTTAGGGCATGCTTACTAGCTTATATATTGACTGCAAGACTTTGAAGTTGGCTATTACCAATCTTACATTGATAATGTGGATTTCATATTTATCAAAAGTCCAATATGTTAGTGTCAGTCTTTGCAGCCTTCCTCCAGTGATCAAATATGCTCTTGCAAAGTGATTTTAAGATGTCAAGGTCAAATTTTGTCATTTCAGTGAGTCTTCAAGCAAAATTTGGTCACTAGGTATTAGGTCTAGGGTTTGCTTTTACTCTTGTCAAATTTGTCCAAATGTCAGTCCATGTCAACATTCAACTGAGTGTACCATCATTCAGAGGGTTTTCATCATCATGTCAGGTTCCAATGGGTCATTTTACACCTTGTTCATGCTTCAGTTGTGCCTTGGTAAGGTTCATTTCCCTCTCCTAGGGTTTTGAAGGTAATTTCTCTTGGATGGTCAAATCATCAGCAAAACTTGTATCCTAATGTTCATACACCTTCCCCTATCCTTAATATACCTTATTAAACACTTCCCATCACTGAGATTCCCCAAATTCCTCATTTTTGCACAAACCCTAGTTTCTTGCTACAACTTGGCAATTTTCTAGGCTAGGCCTGTGTTTTGCCCTTTTGGACCCCTTCCCCTCACTAAATCTCTGAAATTCCACTTTCCCCTACTTCCTAACATCCCTCCCTACTTCCAAAAATTTTCTCAAGAATTTATAAGCCCCTTATCCCCTTCATTTCGCTTCATTTCGACAAATCCCTTGTTCCACACATCGGGATAGATTTCACTCAAATGATGTTTCTGAGCAATAAAAGATGAATTTTGGAAAAATGAGAGAGGTTTTTGTCCACAACGGGTGAAGGAAGAAAAAATCCTTCACTTTTTACACAAGTGTCATGGTTTTAGAAATATGTCAAAAATATCGTTTCCTCTGGAGAATTGAATGCACCTCTGAAGTGACCTTGGGAAAATCAATATTTCGCCTAGCTTGGTTGGAAAAATGACTTCTTTGATAAGTAAAATGATAACTAGAAAAAAATAGCTTTCCAATGAGCTATCATGAGCTCAATTTGGAGTTGAGGAAGACCTTCAAAAGTTGACTGCAACAGCACTCTGCCTTGAGGCAGCCTCATTCTTCTCATTTTGACCAGTCTTGGGAGATTTGATTTTTGACAGGGTAAATGAACTCCAAATTGAAAAATTAAACTTGGGTTGGAAATTAGACTCAAATATATTTCCAACGAGCTATCACACGCCCAATTTGGACATCGGGAAGGCCTCCAAAATCCTCCTGCAAAATGGCGCGGCACATAGAAAAGTGGGCGCGGTGCATTGGGTTTGTGCGCGGCGCATTGGGTTGGTGCGCGGCGCACAGGCCTGAAATCATAATTTTTTGTCATTTGCTTCCAAATTATTGTATTGACTTGGTTTTTTGCTCAAGTAAGTTCATAAACTCATGTTTGGTGTTGTTTGAGAGAAGGGATATAAGAGTTTGCATGCCAAAGGCTTAAACCCTATCGTTGTGGTAAGAAGTGCTCTCTTAAGGATTTTGTGTTGAAGTTTTAAAATAGTTTCTTGTGCCACTCCGCCTTTTTTTCCCCATCTTCCATTATATCATTATTGCAGTCTATTCCCTTATAATCCCATTATCACTCATTTCCATTATCCCTAAAACCCTATCTACCCCCATCACTATCACCCATTCCTATATCACTTATAAAGGCTCCAAATCCCGAAGTTCCCCAAGCAGTAAGTGACTGTCCTTCCACTCCAAATTCACTTGTCAGTCTATTGTATTCATTGTGATATTTCCTCACAGCCTCTCACTACATATGTGGCACATTTGGTATTGAAAGACAAACTCTTGTTTCACCACCTACATATCAGCATAAACACCTTGTTTTCAGCACCATGTCGGAGACAAATTCATCATATGAGCAGGGATATGAGAAAGACAGTGACTCAACCGCCGAGCTAAACGTACCGAGGAGGTCTCATAAAAGTGGCAGGCATGTCAGGGAGGAGCCCACTTCTTTGGCTCAATTGCAGGCCTGCCCGCTTGCAATGACATGCTTTCAGCAACATTCATGTTTTCGGTATTGTGAGCTGATATCTCAGATTCAACACCATCAGGAGTTGGTTCGCTTATTTGTCCTACATTTGCATGATGGTCATGTAAACCTTGCTGGAGTGAACTTCACCTTGACACCAGAGACCATTTCTGAGGCAACCGGGATACCAAACATAGGTGAGGAGTGGAATAAGAGACAACAGCTGGATAGAGCATATTATGAACCTTACATCAGGCCTAGATATTTGAGGCAGTTGAGCAGAGTATTTCCATTCCGGTTTCTGAAGGAGTCCTATGCACCATTAATGAAACTCATCATTAGATACTTCAGCTGTGAGGGTAGATTCTCGCGCCTTTATGCATACCATATCAGACTTTTGATGCATTTCACGAGAGTGCGACTGATGAATATTCCATACTTCATGTGCCGAAACATAGAGCGGATGACTACCCTTGTGCAGAAGAAGACTCCAGAGCAGCAACATAACAGCATTTATCATTATGCGCTCATTAAAATCATTGTAGTGCATCAGCTTGGATTGCAGGGCATTGCATGGGAGGAGTTCATTTCCCGTGACTTCTTTACAGCCCCTCAGCCTCCTCCAGAGATTGTTCACGATGCAGGTGAGCCTTCACATCAGTTTGAGGTTCCTGAGACAGAGCCTATCAGTGTTCCAGTGTGTGTTACCTATCAGAGAGGTACCAGAGCCTTATTTGCAGTAGCACGACGAGTACTATCTCCGCCCAGGGTGGAAGGGGTCTCGTTATCTTCGACAGCAGCGCGAGTACTATCTCCATATGGTGTGGAAGGGGTCTCGCCTTCTACATCAGCATAGGTACAGGATAGAGGCAAGAAGCCTATGCACGATGAGGGCCCTTCAGGAGGCCAAGACACTGAGTTTACACTCATCGATGTTGATTTGAGCTCTCCTAGCTCAAGGATGAGAGAGACCATCCAGGAGTAGAAAGCTGAAATCGACACACTGACCGAGAAATTGCAGAGAGCTTAGTGGGTTATAAATTACTTGGAGAAGTGGAATAAACAGCTGGAGGATTAGCACACACTCATGGAGCTGCAGAGAATCCGCGAAGACCGGGAATTAGCCCGAAAGAGACCAAGTGACATGACACCATTTGAGCGAGAGACTTGCCTTACGAGAGTCAAAATTCATCTGGAGAAGCTATTGGTGAAGGAAAATAGGGACAAAGACATCCTCAGACACATGAAGAATCACTATTGGGCCCGCACACACGTTTGCAGAGCTAGGATGAAGATCATGAAGGCGAGGTTGAGGAGAGCACTGAAACGTCGGAAAAGGCCGGATCCACTCTGAATCTTGGCCGAAGCTTCCTTGGCTAAGCATGAGACATGATGGGAGACCTTCACTCCAAGTTTCAGCAAATTTGGAGAAGATTTTGTCATTTTTGAAAATTTTGGTTGCAAAACAGGTTTTTCCGCCCGACGCGTCGCGCCACCCGACGCGTGCTTATGATTGGGACATCTTCTAGAGGAAAACTTTGCATTTTTGGGTTTTTCATGATATATTATGTATGTTCAGGAATGGCCGAAGCATTTCATCAAATTCTGGGCTGCCTAAAGGGCCAAAAAGACCTTGAAAATGGCCTTTTTGCCACTTTTTGCACCAGCAGGAACCAGTCTTGGGAGATTGTAGTTTTGGAGTGTCAAATGACATCCAAATTGAAAAATTCCACTTGGGTTGGATAGCAGACATCTAGGGATTTCCAACGAGCTATCATTAGCTCAATTTGGACTTCAGGAAGTGCCTCAAAATCACCTCCAAAGTGGTGCAACGCATTGAGTTTTTGAGCGCGGCGCATAGAGAAATTTTGCCTCATTTTCACTCTTCAGTTCAAAAATTCGCCCAGTTTTGACTAGTTTTACTTTTTCATGTGATGATTGACCTACCATGATGTAATTTGATGACTATGATGTAAATTTGGCATGTTTTTACTTGTTCTAGAGGATTCATTCACTAAAAAGTGAAAATTGAGTGAATGGATCAGTTTCCTAGCATATAGAGGCAAGTTGTTGGCTGCCTAGATTTTAGCTCCATGTTTAGAATTGGTTGAAAAAACTCCTAGAAGGATGATCTCGACCCCTAGAGGCATGGGAAGGGGTTAGGATGGTCTATATATTTTATTTTCTGAGACATTTTGAGGGTTGGATACTTGGGAAAAGTTTGGCACCTCATTGTATATTCATTTCAGATTTTGGCAAAGGAAAGACCAGAGTTTTGCAGCACTTGTTGGGATCCTTGTGGATTTTGAGTTTTGATGATGTTTTTCTCCATGTTATTGTAAGTTTCATTAATGTTATATGTATGCCATTTCCCTTCTATTTTCTTCTGAATTGGACAAATGAGTAACTAAGGTAGAATTCATTAGTTTGCTGATGCTCTGCCTTAAATTTTTGTTTAGTTTTATATGTTTTCCTTCGTTTGAAGAGGATCCTTGCACTTTATTTCCCTCTTCAGCTTCTCAGCAGTATTTTCTATCCATTCATTGAATCTAAGACATCAAAGTCATTGCCTACCCTGCCCCAACTTGAACTCTGCAAGAATTTGGCCTCATCCCCAAGCCCAAAATTGTTTTTTCCCTTTTTCCAACAAAAACCCCTAAAAATCAAAATCAAACCCTCCTATTTGTTTATCTAGCCTAAGATCAGTTGTTGTTTTAGTCATCTCAAGCCCCTTTTAATATTTTCATTGAGATTGACCTGGAGAGAGCCCTCTCCTGTCCTCGTAGGGCTAGCTACGAGGTTGAGCGTGGTTTGGTGTTGTCCTTTTTCTGCCTTATTTCAGCCTAAGGTGGATTTGGGAATTAACACAATATTTCAGGGAGTTAACAACAACATATATCAGGGAAATAGGGAGGTGATTTCACATCTTTTGCCCCTCCCATACTGCCTTTTTTTTCACTTGCAGCTAACTTTTGCTTGTCATGGGAAGCTACAATGTCATGATCTTTTCAAAGAACTCTATAATGTACCATGATTTCCAGATCGAATATGTCATCCCTTGAGACATTTTGACCAAAAGACATATTTAAGAATTTAAAGCATTTAAGATCATTTGAATGTCCTATAACTTTAGTGTAATATAGATATATTGTTGTCAAATTTGACATACATGAAATATGTTTGATTTATGTGCATCACGTATATTGTTGAGCTCTGCCAACAAGAAAATGGACCAGTACAGAATGAATAGAAAAGAGCAGCGTAATTGTAATTTACCAAAATTAATTTTCATCTGGATATCTTTCTAGTTCTTTCAGGCAGTCTTAGTTATCTGAAATCTGTTCAAAGCATGACTGTGTTTTCCAGCTTACTATGTTCCTAGCTTAAGAGGTTTTGTTGTTTTTTTATTTTCTGTTAGCTTATGACTAATGGTAAGTAATATGAATGCAGGATATTTTGAAGTGCATTGTAATATTTTGCAAATTTTCAGTTGAGGTGGGGACCCTAGCTCAGTGGGTTTGGGATTTATCTTTTTTTATCATTCTATTCTTCTTAGAGTTAGTTTGCATGTACTTCATGTTATATAAACAGGTGTCTAGTACATTTATCTATAATTCAATATAAATCCTAGAAATATGTTTAAAATCACTAAAACACTCAATCATGTTAATATATCTTGAATGAAACATTTACATTGTAGAAAATGATGTTGTTAGAGGATATCCTTCAAACAAAGAGTAATGATAATTAAACTACCATCCAAGACAGATTCCAAATCCTCCGGAGAAAGGTTGTTTACGGTTTTGTTCAGAACTGTTTTAATAACTTAATAGATAATAGAACCTATATCTGGCCTTCATTTCCTATCTTATCATTGTAAATAAGACCATCTCTCTTTCCCCATCAATCTCTTGCTGTCTTAATATTAACATTCATGTCAAACAAAATTTTGCTACATGTCTTTAATTTGTGCTCTGCAATCTTTAGCAATACTTAATGAGAAACAATTTTCTTTCTTCCCCATCCTATGATTTATATTATCATCTTCCTCACTATGGTGATTTAAATTATGTCACAAGATAACTAGGACCCTTTTCTTCCATTTCATTTCACTTACATCTATAAACTTTGGTTTAAACTTTTTTGTCATCTGAGTACACCCGTAAGCTTGGTGAATAGTTGTTTTTCACTAGTGAACTATTCCCTCCTAATATTTTTGAATTACGACTTGTTAGAACTCTCGTATTTCACTTTTGGTGCATCTTTCCTTTTCTAACTCATTATGTTCATTAAACATATCAGCAGATTGTTTATCAAATTAAAGATCTCATAGTTTTTTGATGGGTAGGGGACTGACGTTGGAAGTCTTGTGAACAGGTTCCTTGGTAGGTGCCTTGTGGTGGTGTATGTTATGGGGATGGCAACCTGGTCTTTGTTGCGAATGACTGGCACACTGCATTTTTGCCTGACTATGTTCAGGCATATTATCAGGATCATGGCCTCATGAAGTACACTCGATATGTCCTTGTGATTCATAATATCGCACACCAGGTTTCATTTCTAACCCAAAGTTCAAACACATCCACATGTTTACTCCTACCTCCTCAGGAACAAAGGTAGAATATTTGCAAGTGTTCATAGCATAAAAGATAACAGTAGCAGCAGCCATATCTAGAGATATCAATGGCAACGGTCGCAACTGGACTCAAATGAAAGTAGATATCAGTGACATATTTTCCGGTTTCTGCATGTTTAAGTGTGTTATGTCAAAATTGCACCTTAACTTCCATATTAATTATTTATGCATAAGAAAAGGGCACAAAATATAGTGATCTCAACTTGTGCAAGAGACCCCCTATACATAGATGAATGCTTCCATTTCTAGGTAGAAATCATATTTCGAAATAGTCTTGTGAACCCTTCAAATACGTCAAAAAATACTTGTCAATATATGTATGAAATTGCCCCAACCAATATTGGCTGCTACTAGCCCAAGTAGACAGAAAAATCTCATTGTATTGTGGAAATGAGGCTTCTTGAGGAGGTCTTGAAAGATTAAGAAATTATTGAGAAGTGATGGAGAATCTTGCTATAGAGGTTTAATGGATGCCATGAATTGTTCCTCAGGTATACATTAAAGAGGTCTGTAATTGATGTACCAGAGATATTTTCCCTAACATAGAACCAAACCTTCTACACAAAATTCATAGATTAGTGTATACAGGTGTCTATAAAATTTTTCAGATCAGTCCTTTAAGTTAATGAAGGACTGTAAAAGCTCATCGAAATTGTCTACTCAAGAAACTATATGGATATGTGTCATAAATGTTGGATAAGGATAATACTTTTGCGTTTAGTAGATCCATGCTAAATGGTTAGGCCACTGCACTTGAAATCAAATAAGACTTTTCCCAACCGAGTGCTAATATTTTTTCCTTCAAAATTACAGAGATTAGGACATGAATGATTGTTAGAACTAAGAGTTATGCTCATCTTATATGACACATTTATTAGCACAACTCTCAGTCTTCCTATGGCAGGCACCTTCCTACGTTGGTATACTTTCAGGATCACGAGGACTAATGAGGGTGTTCATAAACATAATCAATTGGTCTTCTCAGTGATGTCTAGAACCCTTGCTGCTTTTTTTAGGGGTGATGACATCTAGATGTTTTTATCAGTTCATTAATCACACTTTTTTTGAACTCCATCTTTTCTATATTCAGAATTTTGTCTATTGCCCTCGTGGAATCCGTTGTTAAGAGTGTTTCAGTCTATCCTATAGTAATGTTATGCTCTATTTAGGTGTGCAATAGATTGTCTCCACATGTCCATCATAGACATCATGCTACAGTCTCTTGGGAATCGAGATAATTTAGTACCTGAATTTTACACTGTATTTCGAATCATGCTTTCTAGGATTTGGCAAGACTTTGCACAATTATTTCGAAGTTTCTAATGAATTTACATTTTCTCTCCATTATACAAGATTCAAATTTGCTCCTGCTGATATGAATTTTTGATATTTGTATGCTATCTTTAGTGTTTGTTTAATGTTTCCATCTTCTTCTATGGAACTTTAATTGTAAAATATGTAAGCTAATAAATGCAGTCCTTGTTTCTGCCTTGTCATAAATAGAGGAAAACCAAGAAAGCTAACGACAAACACCACTCCACTGTTGGGATATACAATAGCAGTAAGAACACAACAGGCAAACATCCTGCGGGTGATTTTTCCTATATTTAAAAAAATGGAATATCTTTTTTTGGATGATAAACCTGGAAATAAGAACAGCCCACACATGCAGTTGCTAGTACCTTGCCAGTGGCATACCATTGGTTTGCCTGAAGGTTACATCACCAAGTTACAATAATTAATTAACACAAGGCCTGAGATCAATAGCCACATTGGGAAAACTCAATGCAAGGGAAGATCATGCATGCTAGGATTTTGACCTGGGTCGTTGTCACAACAACTGGTCCAAGTTGCCACTAGGACATATCCTGACAGACTAGGTGATTATTCCTATATGTAGGAACCCATCAGTTAAACATTCAAGTGAAACTGTGTTCATATAATGGCACTGATAATGTACACAACATATTTTTTTCATTTCGGATAAGTAGAGCAACATTACAAGTGTGAATTCTGACTGATCATTGGTATGTAACTTGTTAATGTGTGTTTTATTGGCTAAATGTACTTATTTTCTTGCCATGTTTTTTGTAGAAGCTTTTGGAATGTTGCAGGCCATATTTTGGCTGAATTTGATGTCTAGAAGAAAATCATTGCTAGGCTAATTTTATTTTATTGAACTGTATATTGGAGTCATGGAAACATTATCCTATATTTTATAGATAATTTTCCCTCTAGAAACAACTGTATGCCACCCATTGATGATGATGTTGTCTTGAAGACAAAGGATCACTAATATGCTTGTAGAACCAGCTCTTTGTAGATCTACTTTACTACTATGATTTGAGTCATGCCTCAATAGATAGTAGTAGTAAACTAACTCATCCAGACTTCCATATATACCACAAAATACTTCTTCAAACATTGTTGTACCTCATATATTCTAATGATGCTTCCTATCTGAATATGCCTTTGATATGTCAAGGTTATGTGGATGCCAATTGAGTTGTTAATGGCATGAAGATGTAGTTCTATTGTAGATGTCAATCACTGATCTGATCCACCCTTACATATAGTGCAATTCCACTTAAATGACTTGACTTTTGAAGATAACCATCAAAATTATTAGATCATCATTCTTGAATATTCAAGGATTATGATGACAATACATATCACAAGACAATTAACCCAACAACTTCCTCGCACGTCTGATTCAACTTATTTTACCACAGGAAGGAACTTCCCATGTCACATATATTATTTTTAATGTATATGCATAAGAAAAGGGCACAAAAGATAGTGATCTCAACTTGTGATTCCTTTGGTCGATGTGGAAAATCCATCCATCCATTCTATGAGGGATGCTATACCTCCCTCTAAAGTCTTGCTTCAGTTGTTCATTTAGCTTTCATCATTATGATCCTCATCTTAAAGATGAGACTTTATCATGCTACAATTGTATCAATAAACTTCCAATTACCAAATCCCAGCAATACGCATGCACTGGCAATCTCTCTCACATGCTCTTACCATTCAACAACAACAATATATCAATAGTACCTCAATATTACTGATACCACAAGTACTTATGACTGTATGATGATACCAATAGAATTTCTCTGAATTTAGCCTTGCAATGATCTGCTATGTTCCTTTTGAATTGTATGCTTCAAGACTGGTCATGCCAAGGTGACTTATGCAACACTGATTTAGTTCAGTGTTGTTGCAAGAGAATTTGGAAAATATACAATGCACTTTAAGCTGATAATGAAAAGTTGACTTCTTCCCTAAAGGTTATGATCCTTTCCATTGGTTGAGGGAGATGAAAAATTGTGAACACTTTTTATAGCCTATAATCAGTGACTCGGTTTTCACCACATAATGCAATACAAATTTGACTTATTTCTCAATCCAATGGAGGATCCTAACTAATTTCTTTAGGTTATCAAGCGAATTTATTTTTGTCACAAAGGAGATTTGATCTTAAAACAATATTCATATGTCCACAAATTTATACACCTTTAGGAATGCTTCTTTCAATGATGCTACTACAGGTCTTCAGGGTAAATTACTGTATAGAATATTTCAATGACTATTTCTTCTCAAAACTAAAAGAGGATCAACATTGTTGCAAAACATCAAATTCTTCCACTGCTTGATGCCTGTAGCTTTCTTTCTTTTCAATGTGACCAAAGATTCATTGATATTATTACTGAAGAAAAATATCAAACCTCTACTGCTTCAAAGATAAATATGCTCAGTTAAGATACCTCAGGTTAGGGCTTCAAATTCAGGGTTCGATTCATGGCAAAAGTATATTTTGTTTCTGAGTCAACTTAAACCAAGCGAATATTTGTAGCTTATTGCCCAATCTAGCTCTCGATCTGGAGTGCGGCATGTAGTCTTGCTACTGTGCCAGTTTGTAAATTATTTGGAAGTAACTCTGTTTCCAATCTATTGTCCATCAGAGAAAGAAAAGAATTATTATAAATTGTATGCTAACAATGTCCGTAAGTTGATGGCACTTGAGGGTAACCTTACAATGTCAAACATTGGACTACCTGAAAAACGGATTTATCATGCTGCTCTGCACGATCGCTTTCGAGATAATAAATCTGTGGTTGAAGTTTAATTTCTTCCTTTTTATGTGGCTTTAGATTGAATTTGAGAAGAAAGAGAATGGTTGATCTTTGATCTGCTGGAATTTGATAAAGAAATCATAATCATTGTGTCTAACAACACAGATGTCTCTAATTTTTTCATATATTTCTGTTGTCCTAGATTTTGGAATGGTATAAGCATTGTGTAGAACAACGAATATTTCTCTAAGGAGGTTTAATATTAAAAAAATATTTAGATGTCCACAAATTTATACACCTTCAAGACTGCTTTTTTCAATGATGCTACTACAGGTCTTCAAGGCAAATTACTGTATAGAAGATTTCAATGACTGTTTCTTCTCAAAACTAAAAGAGGATCAACATTGTTGCAAAACATCGAATTCTTCCACTGCTTGATGCTAGTAGCTTTCTTTATTTTCAATGTGACCAAAGATTCACTGATATTATTACTGAATCAAAGTATCAAACCTCTACTATTATGAAGATAAATAGGCTTAGTTAAGATACCGACAAGGGATTGGGAACAATATATTGAATCTAGCTACACAGTCTGGCTTTAATAACAATGAATTGTAAGGGCAATAGCAACAAGAGCATAGAGAATAATTCATCAGTACATAAAATGGAAGATGATGAGTGGCAGGGGAGACTGGCAATGATGGAGCTGGCCAACATGTTGAGCATTCCCATGGCTCTCAATGCAGTAGCTGAACTAAACGTGGCAGACATCATTTGGCAGAACGGTGCCAACACCCTGCTTTCTGCTTCACAGATTTTATCATAACTGCAAACTCAATCTCCAAATTCTTGTTCTTCTGATCATAATCTACAAATAATAATGAAAATTTTGGTGAGTTAAAACATATTCAAAGAGTTTGTTATAGAGAATTCCAATGGAGTTCGTGAGAGACTGTACAGCCTGATTGAAGTGGGAAAAAATCTCGTGAAAGATGAGACGAGATTGTCCTATGGGTCCTATGTGTTACAACACCATCAAAAAGATTTGATGGGGGCATGGTCTCTGCTCCATTCAGTAGTGATGGATCCATCAGAGGAGCCATTCATAAAGTCCAATGGGAAACCTGGCTATGAATTCTATGGGGACGACGAGGATTCCAACGATCTGATGAGGACTGCCATGGCCAGCCTTTTGATGCCCTTTATGAGGACTGTTTTGAAGTATTACCAGAGCTTCAAAGGGGTCTGTACGCTTGTAGATTGTTAACCTCTTTCATAAAAGAAATTATAAATCCAAAAATACATAAATTAAATAATGTAAAGTTAGGATAAATATATTTATTAAATTAGAATATTTAATAAATATTAGAGATACTTAGAAATAGTATTTTGTTATTAAAAATAGGACTCTAGAATAGAGTCGTTTCCTAAACACTAAAATAGGAAAAAAGTTAGTAGAATGGTTAGAAGGTCATTTATTGTAAGTGGACACTTGTTGATTTTCCAAGTGATCCATAACTAGATTAAGTTAGAACATAGAGATTATAAATAGGTTAGTTTCCTAATTTCAGTGTAGTGTGTAGAGTGAGAGTTTACGTTTGTAAACTCCTACAATTTATAATGTAATCTTTTTTCATGATCAATAAAGTTATGTGTCTGAGGACACTTCTGTATCTACATGTGGTATCAGAGCTATGGTAATGCTGTAGTGAATGTGAAGAGGAGATTCCAGCTCTATAAGTTCTTGGAAAAATCCATTGAATTAATCAGAAAATAATTGGTATGGAATCAATTAAATTTTTTTAGAAAAGAAATTTAATTGTGATTTATTTCTAGATTTTTAAATCTGAATATGTGCCCATTTCAAAGGTTGAAACAGAATCCATGTATTATCATTTGAACTGAATCCATGTAGTAATGTTTTTGCACTTATGTAAAAGAAGAAATTGAGCTTTAAGAGCTTTAATACGCTGAAAAATCGATCCAGATTTCAATCAAGCCTGAAGTTTTTTTATTTTTTATTTGTATGGTGAGATTCAATTTATTATTTAATTTTAATTTTCTGTGGAGCCGAGCATCGAAACCCGTCTACTAGCAGTAGGCAGCGGCTCCTATTTCCGATTGCAATGATCTGATATAATCATTCGTGTCAACAATAATCATTTATGGATCAATATTGACTGTCCACACAGCCAAAAGAAAGGTCTACTCCCCCATGCAAATCGATAAACTTTGAAAATAAGAGGCCGACAATCTGCTCCTGCAGCAGTTTCTTGGCAGCGTCCTCGGCAATTCACAGCCCACGTAGCATAGCGTCCTCGTATGGTGAGATAACCTTTAACAGAGTTCTTCTGCGGGTAGACATGATGAGCTCAAGCGTAATGAAGATGGAGTTGAAGTGATATAAGCTGATTTAGCCTAAGCCCTCCTCAACATGCTGTCTAGTCAATAGATCACTCCCGCCAGGAAATACAAGCTCGTCTTCGGCTAGCTCCTTGACTTTCAGTGGAATGGGTAGGTACAGCCTCAGGATTTCTGACAGCGTGGCATGAAAATAATGCATCTCTTTGAGATCCTCCGTGAAAAAACCCTTATGGGAATTGTAATCATTATCTGATGGTGACAAATTCAAAATCCACTAAATTTCTAGCAATATCTTCTCTTCAACATCTGGGTGTTCGATGAAAAGCCAAAAGAACTAGGAGAGAGCAGCAAAAGTAGTGTCCTGCCCTGCAAGCACGAAGTTTATACACATGTCTTGGAGATCTCTGTCAGATAAAAAAATGCATTTGCATTAGAGTATTCAACCCACGGGTTTCTTGTGCCACTCGCGAGTGCCCTCCTTCCATTCTGAGGAACAAAGGCACAGTAAATAAAATCATTGTTATTTAATCTTTCTTTTGGTTATTGTGTTGAATTTTGAAAAGATGTATGGAGCACGTTGCTTTTACTCCTTGGTTTCATACGATGGTCCAAGCCATAGATGAATATGGTATGCTGTTAAGTTTGTATTCATTCAAATATGGAAATCAAGCTTGGCTGTGATGAACAAATTTCTTCATCTTTCGATTGAAGGATGAATGTTAGCTCGTGGTGAAGTCAAATTGGAGGATATAATCCAAGATGAACGTAGAGTCTTTTATGTGAATGGATTTGTTGTAGGGAACCTTATGAAGGGGTTGTGTGTGGCAGAGCTATTGCCTATTACAGCAAGCATATATTTGCCGTCAAAAGAGCGCAGTGGAAGCACGGTGTGGCTGCTGGGCCCAGGAGAGAAATCTGCTTGTGCAGGCTCGAGAATGGAGGCATTACTATTGCGTGGAGCATAGCCGCAGCGTTGAAGTGACTGTTACAGGATGGCATTGAATGGACTGTGTTGTTACCACTACAGCATTGAAGTCAACAAAGATGGATTAATTTTTTAAAAGGTACATGAAGATACATTATGAAGAACCTCCATGAAGGCCGACAAAGATGGATTAATTTTTAAAAGGTATGTGTGAACCTTCATAGTGTTAAAAGCATGGTAAAACAAATGAATAAAACATATTATAATCGAATAAGACAAAAATGAAAAGTTTCAGAAATTTATGCTATGCTTTAATATTTGTATGGAAATGGGAGGTGAACGTATAATCTTATGGTGTGGAATAAAGTTGTTTTTTTTGGAGTGATAAGAAGATAAGGATGTTGGTGGAGATAAGGATGTCCAAATCCTATGTCATTTAAATTACACCCTTTAAATGGTTCATGAAGATACGTATGAGTATAAAGGTCATGAGAGATAGTAAGTGGGAGGAGAGATAGTGAGTGGAGTGAGTGTTTATTTGAAAATTTGAAAATTGTAAACAAAAAAATGTTTTGAAGACATAAGGAGTATCTGGAGTAATAAGGTGTGAGCAATCACTGCACACGATTTTTGAAGACTTTTGTCTCCAAAGTTTTCTAGCGTCAGATTCTCGTTGTTTGAGAAAGCTTCAGTGGCAATGTTGTAAAAGATGAAAGGTTGATGATCTCAATACTCAATAAAGACATTATTTATGGTGTTCAAGTGTCCTAGATCCACCCGAAATTGAATAAGGGGATCTTAGGTACACCATGTGTGTTTGTGATGGCGCATGTTTTTTATGGCTTCATGTTGTTTCTTTTTTATTTGTGTCTAGTCGTGACACATCAATGATTTCATTTAATATCGCATACTTATAGTTCAATATTAGCAAGCACAACACATGTAATGAAATAGCTGCAAGGCAGGAAAATAAAGATCAACACATGCATTTACGCCACTACAACATATAATCAAAGATTGTCTACATCAGCATTCTACATCAACAATCAAATTCACTTAGTCAAGTTAATGCATTTCAAAGCAAAGTCTACATCAACGTTCTTGCAAATCCATTTCAGAACTTGTAATCAAATTCATTGTTTTAAGTGAATCATTAAAAATTCATTGTTAATGAATTTTTAAGAGAACAAGTGAATCATTAAAATCATTGTAATCTTTCTTGGGTGCATTGTCGACAGTGTTTGACACCCTTCCTTTAAGAAAAATCAAGTGAATGCACGAGTTTTTACCTCTAAAACAAACAAGCAACAAGTTTACATCTTCTGCAAGCAAGCGCGAGTATTCATTCAAGCAATTTGCAACAAGTCAGTACAAAGATCAAACCTTCAAGCGAGCCAGCGTGAAGTTCATTACAGCCATCATCAAAGCAACCAAACAAGTTAAAACAATCAAGCAAGTTGAGATCGACATCAAGCGAGCGTGGCTATTCATTCAAGTGAGCGTGAAGTCATCAACTAAGTCAAGTGAGCGCTTAAACAAACGCGATCGTCATCAAGCGAGCATGAATTCCAGAGTTTAAGCAAGAAAATTCTACAATTCTAGCAAGTGTTCCAAGCAAGAGAAATAAGCAACAAATCAAGTAAGCGTGCCATTCCAGCCACATTCAAGCGAGCCTGTCATTCAAGTGAAACAGTTCAAAGTACGACATATACAACAAGAGAGCCTGATTTCAAGTGCGCAAGTTCAGATGGCGCAACATATTCAGTTGTTAAACATTCTTCACAGTTTGATCATCTCCAACGATGAAGACATGGTGCACATCAGCAAAGAAACTCTTGATGATCTTTCACGGCATCTACAACAAACAAAAGAAACCATTTAGTTTCTTTCAAAGGATTGAATTGCAAGAAAAGCATGATACTTTCAAGTCTTTGAACCATCCAGATGATAAGTCATTCATTCAAACAGCTTCAAGTGTCGAAGTTGTTCCAGTTCAAATTTCTTCCAAGCCCATCATCAAGCCATGGGAAGAAATTCAAAATAACAAGAATCGACGAGTCTTAGGATATGTCAATGATGACATCAACTTGGATATCCCAGATTATTCCAAGCCAATTAAGTTCGTCAGTGCAGGATTTCTTGCACAACTCACCTCAGCAGATTCTGAGAAAGTTGCAGACGACCAGCAATGCACGCAACCCAAATTTGCAGCCAAACAGAATTGCTCGCAACCTGAAGTTGAAGTCTAACCGAAGTGTTCTCATTGTCAAAGAACTGATCATATGGAAGATCAGTGTTTTGATCTCCATCCTTGTCGCAATTGTGGCAAACCAAATCATTCCTCAGAAAAATGTCGCAACCAACGACATTCAGCCAGATTGAAGATACATTATGAATGGATCGACTCTTGGAAATGGTCATCCACAGTCAACAGATTGTCTCAGTTCTACAACCGAATACAATCACACATTGTGCAGCCAACAGTGAAAAGATGATGGTACTCTCATGCAGTTGAACGAGGGAGTACACCAGTGTAAAACTCCTACACCTAAAGGGGGGGAGTTCAGGAAACTTTCCAAAGAAGTGTCTCTCCTTTCAGCTGACAAAGGGGGGAAAATGTCAATGAGATTGACAATGGTTGTCAGACTAAAAGTCTCAAAAAAACCAGCAAAAGCAGCCAGTGGGCATCTTCAATAGCCAGTGGGCATCAACAAATTTGCCAGTGGGTAGTCGACAGCAAAGAAGCAGTGAATAGTTTTCAGCACAACAAAAGCAACAGTGAGTTGTTTTTGACATCATCAGCCAGTGGGCTTTGAACAAATTTTGATGCTGATTTCATGCAAAGGATAGATGGATCCTTTTGCAACTTGGCACTTGATGGAGTTATCAAGCAACATTCAGAGATGAATCAGACATACAGCTGACTCATGGTCTCTTCAGATTGAATATTTTTTCAGCATCAACTTGAGAACTTGGGAGATGGTTCCTCGTTCTTATTTTGGATTTATCCTTGAAGGGGGGAATGTTAGCCTCTTTCATAAAGGCAATTATAAATCCAAAAATACATAAATTAAATAATGTAAAGTTAGGATAAATATATTTATTAAATTAGAATATTTAATAAATATTAGAGATACTTAGAAATAGTATTTTGTTAGTAAAAATAGGACTCTAGAATAAAGTCGTTTCCTAGGCTCTAAAATAGGAATAAAGTTAGTAGAATGGTTAGAAGGTCATTTATTATAAATGGACACTTGTTGATTTTCCAAGTGATCCATAACTAGATTAAGTTAGAACATAGAGCTTATAAATAGGTTAGTTTCCTAATTTCATTGTGTAATGTGAGTGTAGTGTGAGAGTTAGAGTTTACATTTGTAAACTCCTGCAATTTGTAATGTAATATTTTTTCATGATCAATAAATTTATGTCTGAGGACACTTCTGAATCTACATAGATGTAGGTGGAAGCTCTGGATTCTACCTTCATATGATCATACAGAAGCATGGGCATATCAGAGGAATCAACTTCGATTTTCCCCATGTGGTTGCAAGGGCTCCGGCATATGATGGTATTTTTGTATTTTGAATTTGTGTTCTGGTTTGTGTTTACCATGCATCATTTTTTGGGTTTTTCACTTCTATGTTTTGGGTATTACTCTGATCTAATGAGATTTTTTATCTGACATGACATAATTTTCAGTAGAATTGATGAATTCAATGGAAATTTTAGCCTTCAAATTCAGGGTTCGATTTCTGGTAGAATTATATTTTGTTTCCGAGTCAACTTAAACCAAGCAAAGACCTATAGCTTATTTCCAAATCTAGCTCTCGATCAAGGAAGAATTATGTGTCATGCGAATAAGTTTCGAATAATTTACACTCCTATGAACTGTGTGCATCCTCTCTATGACAAAAATTATGCAACTTTTTTTTTACATGTGTGTTTACTGCTGTCAGTATTCCGATGTTTCCTTTTCTTTTAACATTTTCAGTTTCGTCAGTCTTCCGACCGCACAGCACCGTCGCTATAGCGACATTTACATTTTTTAAATCTTTTGGCTTCGTTGGTCTTCCGACGGTTTATAACCGTCACTCTAGCGACGTTCACTTTTTTTACATGTTTGGTTTCGTCGGTCTTACGACACTTATAACCGTCGTTCTAGCGAAGTCTACTTTTTTTTTAATTTTTGGTTTCTTCGATCTTGCGACGCTTGTGCCCGTCGTTTTAGCGACGCTTTTTCTAACGTCAGAATAGTGATGGTCTGGCTATCGTCGGAATAGCGACGATCTTGCTAATGTCGGAAGAGCGACGACCGTCTGGAAACGTCAAAAAATGTGTCGCTCTTTCAACACTTAACTAAAGTGTCAGAATTGTGACTCTAAGACAAACCACGTTTTGCCCCGCCTCAAAGTGTCGCCCTTGGGACGCCTATGGGTCGCAAGACCGACATTTTGGCCGTTGGAAATTGGGCCAAATGTACTAGTGCTTGAAGTAAACAATGTCCTTTCATTCTAGCTTAGCAAACAATTCTAGATAAGCCTTACAAACAAATCCTTCATCTTCCCAGGTAGCCTCATCTGAGCTGAAGTGCTTCCACTGCACTTTAACCTGGGTGATGGCTCATCTCCGGAGCATGATTTCTCTCCGATCAAGTATACGCTGAGGTTCGATCATAAATTCGTCGTTCGGTTCGACCTGCATTCAACGAAACTTGAATTAAATTCTCATAAAACTTAGTATTTTAAGATAAGATTTATAATCTTACTCTATCTGAATGCTTTGCCAATGGATTACATTCTTTGGGTCATGTACATATTGTTTTAGTAAGGATACATGGAACACATTGTGCACCTGAATATGGCTGGGTAGAGCCAATCGATAAGCCACAGGTCCCACCCTCTCCAATATCTGGAAAGGTCCACAGAACCTAGGAGCCAACTTGGCATAGGAGGTCCACCTTAATTTTCTCTTCTTCGGTTTAATCCTTACATATACATGATCACCCATTTCAAATTCTCAATAATTTCTCTTCTTATCTGCATATACCTTTTTCCGATCTTGAGCCGCTTTCAGATTTTGTCTGATCTTTCTTACTTCTAATTCCATCTCAGCCAACATCTCTGGTCCAAGCATCAGCTTGGTTTTGGGGATGCTCCAATTGATGGGAGTACGACATTGTTGCACATACAAAGCTTCAAAGGGGCTCATCTTAAGAGAATCCTGGTAACCATTATTGTAGGAAAATTCTACAAGGTGTGGATATTCTTCCCTTTTCGTTGGCTGCTGCATCACGTACATACGCATCATATCCTCCAATATTTGATTTACCCGCTCTGTTTTTCCATCCGTTTGGGGATGATAAGTGGTGTTGAATTTTATTTGGGTTCCCAAACCCGAAAATAAGGTCTTCTAGAATGCTGAAGTAAACTTCACATTCCGATCTGATATAACAGTCTTTGGAATGCCATGCAATCTAAAAATATCTCTCATGAAGATTTCTGATATTTGAATGGTTTTGTAAGTTGACTGTATAGGTATGAAGTGTGGAGCTTTACTAAATGTATCGACCACCACCATAATGGATTCATTGTGCCTTTTTAATCTTGGTAAACCAGTAATAAAATCTAGAGATATAACTTCCAATTTCCACTTAGGCACTACTATAGGCTGCAACAATCCGACTGGATGTTGATGCTCCACCTTAACCTGTTGACACTCCAGACACTTGTTTAAATATTCCGCAATACTTCTTCACATACCAAGCGAGAAATAGACCTTTCTAATTGTTGTTAGGATTTTCTGGTATCTGGGGTGTCCTGAGTAATTACTACAGTGATACTCATTCATGATCAGCTCCTTTAATCCCATTTTATTTGGAATATATATATTTTCCTTAAAGGTTAAAAATTGATTTTTGCTAACTCCATAGTCAAAAAAAATTTCTTGTCTTTTGGCTTCCTCCACTTTCTTCCATAAAAACGGTAATTCAGGATCCTTCCTAGCTACCTCTTTTATCTGATCTAAAAATTTACATTCAAATTGATTATAGAAAAGTTCATAAACATAATGCAGTTTTCTAATTAAGGCATCCGCCACATGATTTTCTTTACCTTTTACATGTTTAATATCATAATGAAACTCACTTAGGAAGGCATTCCATCTTGCCTGATGAGATTTAGATCAGCTTGCTGAAAGTAGCTGGTTAGACTGTTGTGATCGGTTTTTAACACAAATATTTGTGCTAGCAAGTAGTGCCTCCATACTCGGAGTGCATGCACTATCGTTGTCAGCTCTAAATCATAGGCTGAGTATCGTTGTTCATGCTATTTTAATTTTCTCGATTCATAGGCAACCACTCTTCCTTCTTACGATAAAATTGCCCCAAATCCTTCCTTACAAGCATCGGTACAAACCTCAAATTCTTTGTTTGGGTTGGCTACCCTCAACACTAGGGCAGTGGTCAACAAATGCTTTAACCTTTCAAAACTGTCTGGGCACTCATTAGTCCATTTAAATACTTTTCCCTTCCTCTGTAAAGAGGTAATTGGAAAAAAAATCTCTGAGAACCCTTGAATGAATCGTCGATAGTATCCAGCCAATCCCATAAAGGAATGGATATCCACCACGTTTTTGGGTACTCGCCATTCCATAATATTCTTAATTTTCTCTGGATCGACCATTATTCCTTTAGCGGAAATGACATGGCCTAGATACAGTATCTGCTCTTTGAAAAAGTCACATTTTCGAAACTTGGCGTACAACTAATGTTTTCATAACATCTCCAACATTATCCTTAAGTGCTCCTTATGCTCTTCCATGTTCTTTGAATAATTAAAATATCGTCAATGAATATCAGCATAAAACTGTCTAAAAAGGGGTGAAATATGCCATGCATCAACCTCATAAATGTTGTTGGTGCATTAGTTCAACCAAATGGTAATACCACAAACTAGTAATGCCCATATCTGATACGGAAGGCAGTCTTGTAGATATCCTTTTATTTTATCTAGATCTGGTGATATCCAGATATTAACTCTATATTCAAAATTATAGTTTCCCCCTTCATCTGATCAAACAGGTCATCAATCCGTGGCAACGGATATTTATTTTTTATTGTCAATTTATTGAGTTGTCTATAGTCCATGCACATTCGCATGGTTCCATCCTCTTTCTTTACGAATAACACTAGTGCTCCCCAAGGAGACACACTTGGTTGAATGTACCCTTTATCCAACAACTCTTATAGTTGCATTTTCAATTCAGTCAGCTCCGGTACACTCATTCGCTATGGGGCCCTTCAAATTTGTGATACTCCTGGCATCAACTCAATAGTGAAATTAATGTCTCTTCTTGGAGGTAAACCTGGTACATCTTCTGGAAACAAGTCCATGAAGTCTTGTACTACTGGTATGTTCTCCATCATAGGCATCTTCTCCTTAGAATTAGCATAACCCACCTGAATGGTATATAACTGAAATCCTTTTCTAATACACCTACTCATTTGGGAGGCTGTAATAGGACGCAGTTGTAGGGGTTTCTTGATTCCTTGTATCTCTTTACGAGTTCCATATTGCATTCTATAATATATAATATTCTCTTTACAATCTACCAGTGTCCAATTTTTCTCCAACCAATCCATGCCCAGTATCACATCATAGGATCCCAATGGCAGTATATTCAGATCCACATTTAATTTTTGGTTTCCAATTTCCAATGTAGAGTTTAGAATTTTGGCACAAAATTTTATTTTTTCCCCAGTGGCTAGCTGTACCAGCCAAGGATTTTTTAATTTATGACTTTGAAACTTACAGATTTGTACAATTATGGGGTTTACATAACTTAAACTGGCACCTGGGTCAACCAAAATAGAAACAGGTTTCAAAAGTAGTTTACCTTCTAGTTCTATCATCATTGGTTGATAATCTGCCTGTCGGTCCTCCAAATCTGCATTAATTCTAGGTATGTTTTGGGCTACATCTCCCACTGTAGAGGCTTCTTGTAGATAGGCTACAGTATCATTTCTTCCTCGCTGTGGGAATTTCTTACAATAGTGAACCTCACCACACCCCCAACAGTGTAAAGGTGGTTTTTGATTTTGCCCTTGCTCAGGTTTGATGGAAGCCTCTGTGGGCTTTTATTCTGTAGGCCAGTGAGTTCTTTGATGGTTTCTTCCGAACTTTTTTCTCACTAAGTTACTTGCATAATTCCTAAAGTTATTAGTCCTAGTATTTTTGAAATTTGAACTGGTTTTTTGCCCTTTTCTTGCCTACCAATTTTTTCCCAGGTCTCCTTTTGCCTTGGACTTCTGGTAACACATTCTCCCTTTTCGAATTGATTCGTCCATGGTCCTTGGATTCACGAACTCAATTCTCCCTTTCATGTGGGTCAGAAAACTACTTAAGAACCGTTGAACCTTAGCCTTTTCATCCCTTAAATAAGGAATGTATCTTAATAGGGAAGTGAACTTGGTAATGTACTCATCTATTGTCATTTGACCCAACCTCAAATCATGGAATTCTATACAATTTTCATCATAGAAATGTTCGTTTAGATACTTGTCTTTAAAGTATTGCTAGAACTCATCCCATGTCACATCTTGGTCTTCAATGCTGCGGACATTCTTGACTTCCTCTCACCATAGGGTGGCCTTTTATCTCAACTAATAGATGGCCAGTATGGCTTTAAGATTGCTACTGTACTCATAAACTTGAAAGTATTTGTTCATATTAATCAACCAAGCTTCAGCCACCTCCTCTGCTTCTCCATCAAACATAGGTGGTTTTATCTTTCAGAACTCGCCTTGTAGTTCCACTTTTTGTTTCTTAATTTCTTGATGTTCTGACACATTACCAAACTCAGCCTCATTATAGTTTATATTTTTGTTACTCCTTTGTGAATGGCTTCTTTCCACTCTGTCATTAGTTTTGTCCTTAACTTGTCATTCATTTTCTTCTTGCATATCTTTTTTCGGATTGGGTTGTAACACTCCTTGATTTTGCTTATCAGAAAGGCTTTTGAGTATCCTTTCCTTCTCTTGCGTCAAACGCTCATTATCACTCCTAAACCGGACCATTTTTTCCTGTAATTTCTGCACAGTGCTTAGCAGTATATTGGTTTGATGTTGCTACTCTTCCAGCAGTCTACTGGTCTGCTGGTGCTGATCTACATTCAGTTGAATCCACATTTCTGGATTCATTTCTGGATGGGACTGAGGTGTAGGTTCCCCTACATTCCTGGGTGTTTGGTGTGTCGATCCCCTCCTCATTTTCCTTCTAGTGATATTTCTTTTTCTTTGCACCATTTACACACAACGGTTTATCACGTTAGGTGACCCATTGGGTCCCAGCGTATGAACACTACTCTGATAGCACTTGTAACATACACAATATTTCCATATAAAAAATTTACTTTTACTATGTTTATAATACATATGAGCTTAAATCTGAAAATCTAGAGCTCCATAATTAAATTAGGCCTCTGGTGATATATGCATAATTCCTTAGTTTAACATTATCCAAATAATGCTTTGACATATCTTAATGATATTTACAATACCCAGTTTTAATAACACCAACGTATTGAATTATTTCTTTTTCAACCTTACTCTATTTATCATATGAGTTTATGTTAACATTTCGACTTCATTTCACATTTTATCCTGGTTGACTATAAATGTTATTGGTACTATCGCACACATACATAACCCCAAAGGGACTATGGCGGTTTGACAGATCACCAGTCTTAATTGCATATTTAACATTTAAATAAGGACATTTGTGCCGATGGTTAAATATTTTAATGGCGGATAAGGTTAGGGTGCTTGCATGGGATTATGTATTCAACTGAGGACACCTACCCTCATGATCAACATTGGATTTTAGGTTAAACAATCAACGGTTACGATCTTTGAGCTCCGACTTAGGGTAATGACCCCTCCCAAAACCCTAACTAATTTCTCATTGTGATTTCGGCTCTGCGGCGTTGCTCTCTACAAATTCTCCGCAACTCTACAATGCTCAATTCCTTGGCTCCTCTACTCGGCGTTGACGGCCAAGCTGCCACTACAGGTAAAAGGTTGATCTCACAAACCTGCAATAACCTTTACATTATTGGCATGGCGTAATTTATACCCAACTCTTAAAATTGATACTGAGTATTTGTTTTTCTCGCAGTTTCCACATGCAGTCTAGCTTAGTGTTGATTTTCTTCCCAGGACTAGTTTTCTACCTTGCGGTTAAGGTTTGAAGTTCAATTTTGTGCTTCCGTTCGCTGAGTATAGTCACCCGCTTGCCTCAGATGGTAAGTTTTCCCAAAACCCATTTTCTCACACAGGTACTTCGCTCAATTTATACTTATGTTGTTAACTTAGTTTTATTTCCTTTGTATTTTTCCCTTGCATGGTTGCTATTATGGTTTGCAAAGTAAACTACTCAGGTAATTGTAATTTTTTTCCTCTGTGTCTTCGTTTTCACAGTTAGCTCTACATTCTGAGGTGTAAATTATAACTCTCAAGGGCTTGCGATGCTGCAGGTAACCCTTTGTGGCTCCATGGAAAGGGTTACAGATACGTTTCCATTTCTCTATGAAGCTTCAATTGTTATTCTAATTCCGGCTGGTTCCCCTAATAGGTACCGGAATCCCTTTAATGTTTTCAGCGTATGAGTTCTATGATTTTTATGAGTTTATATACTGGTTCTCTAGCTTGGTATTTCCTTATCATCTCATTTTAATGTATTAGTGTAAGTTTTGTTGGCATAAAAGCCACATGAAATTCTTTTTTCTGGAATTTCATGTTTTGTAAGTTGATAAGGTTATTCCAGGCTATCGTTCGAACATCCGACGTAGCCTCGGAGGGGAAATTCCTCTGTGTAACCGAGTTTTGTAAATCCTTTACTATGGACAGTACTTGGCTTCAAGTTTTATGTGATAATATTTCGATTTTCGTTTAAGTTCGGATGCCTTCTTAAAGTTAGAAATCAGTGTTTCTTTTTATTGTTCTTAGAATAAAATATATGATATGATTTTGTGAATGTCTAGCATTATATATTTTTCTTACTTGACTCTCGCTTCTGTCGAAAGGATTTGTTTGGAAAGGCTTGTCTTCATTCCTTTTCTGTAGCATATATTTAGTATTATATCCCTGCATTAATTTTCCATAGAAGAGGATTTCTATATAGAATATATATGTCATTCTGGTTATGAATTTTCTAGAACTTCATATTTATATTTTCCTTAATGCATACAAGAAATTTCATGTTTCTATCTGCTTTTCTATTCAAGTTCCTTGTTTATTTAAAGGTGTCTGGACCACCTAAAGGCGGAGTTAATACCCTATAGCTCTAATGTCCGAGATTATCATAGATTACCAGTCAACGACCAATTCTAGGGTCTAGGGTTTCGACCCTGTACCCTAAACTAACGGTTTACATGTTCCATAATACTAGGTTGTTTACTTTCTGTCTTTGTTTAACTTCATATTACAATTCTCTTTTCTCACTACTTTCTTGAAAATGAGACTATGTCTTTAACATATATATTTCTGTTACACAGACTCCACATATTTAACAGTCCTACTGTACCGTTTGATATATTTACAAGAAACATAACTATTATTTAACTATAACATTTCTAGTACAAAATTTCTTCATTTCGTTTTTTCAAGAAAAACATTTCCTGTGTTAAAATAACTCTGTCTAAGTATTTCCATATTAAGGAAGTCTGTCTACACATTCCTGAATTCAAGAAATCTACCTAAACATCAAAATTTCTAGTTCTTACTAGTTTCTATAGTCCATATACTTATCTCGTTCCAGAATCTACTGATGATGTCCTCCCTACCATGAGAGAGGAAACTACATCCTCATCTCCCCCTGTGCTCCACACCTGAGATGAGTAGGTTGACAGATAACCCAGAAGAGACCTCAAGACCCCTAGTCCAATACTCTCACTTTTGAGGGTTTAGGAATGTTTAGTGCTTTCCATTGGTCACCACCAGCTCGGGAAATATTTTCACTCTCTTCCTCTTATTTTTTTCACAGAACATAACCACTTTTCCTCACTGGGATGTACTTTTATCCCCAGAGGAAAGGTAACTTTCTTTAATTGTTTTATGTTCAACCACTTCTCAGTTCTTGGAATACTTTTATCATCAGTCTTTTAGCTTTTTAAGGAACCACTATTCCATAATTAAATTTTATTTCAACAAAACATAATTAAATTATATACATCATGTAATCATTTTCTCAAAATAAATAAATGTTTTAGTCTCTTTAAAAATAAATAGCATAACAACTAGTTAGCACTTAAGCCAACTGTCACAATAGCATACAGAAATCAATATAAAATGTATTTTAAGAGCCCGAATCTCTTGAAGAATTGGAAGTAAAAAAATTTTTTGACATCTCTGAGTGTTTTTAGTTCCCAATTTATGACATTCAAGGAGTCCCCAAAAATTTGAACCGAATCAATGCCCAAATGAATGTGCTAGCAGATGAGGATTTTAAGCATTTGAAGTTCAAGAAAGTTGTTTGTGCTTTCTACAAGGCCCAATGAGGCAACCATGGAGACATTTTGTTTTTATGAATAATATCGATATATTTTGCATATGAATTACACTTTGGTATGATTGATTTTGTAGTTATGGAGAGTGCTTGACATATTTACCCTTTTTCACATGGTTCCAACTTCCCATTATTTCATTGGATTATTTTATTTGGTTTGAACTTCCTCATGTGAGTGCCCTATCCTGTTTGGGTTATTTTTATACATATATCACTTCACTTTGTCATAGACTCATGTCCTTAGTTGAACACTCCATTTCTTCGCACAAAATGAGGTACTTCTAGCACTTTCAATAGCTAGCTTGACTCTCTTCACTTGATTAGAATCTTATCTATTGAATGCTTGCATATTTGGCTTCTGTTAAAATATTATTTACTTTATTATGACCTTTTTTGGAGGAGATTAAGGAGGATCTTGAAGCTTTTGACATGTCTTTCACCTACTTCAAGGATTTGTCTTACCTTTTTGGAGTTCATATTATGTATATTTTTTTAGTCAAACCTCCTCAACAATAACATAATGATATCCAAGTTAAAACCCTAGATTTATTCAAGGAATAAAAAATAATGTGGACATTCCCATAAGATCTCCTTAGTCATATATGATATATACAAATGTTATGGTACCTTCCTCCCAATGATATTTTATTTCAGGGTTATTGAGATTTTATTGCGAGTGCTCCATGCAATTTCAAACCAGGATTCAGGATTTAGTAAGCCATTGTGTGTTATGGTCCTTTTTTTTCTTATGAAAAATATGTCAAAATTTTTAACATAACTGCGTTATTGAAGGGTATTTTTTTAATCACAATTTATTGGTAAAAGGTTAATTTAATCAAAGCATCACTCATTAAGGGAAAAATTTTAAACATAATGTTCCTTGATGGGAAGCTTAAAGACCCAAAACGTAAAAAAAAAAAATTGTGTGATGGGTAAAGAGGAATCCAAATTCCAACCCTGGGTAGGACTGGTGTTAATTCCACTGGTGTGTATTTAGAAATGCATGTCATATGGCTTTTGTTGGACTCGAAATGATGGGCTACATAATTTAACCTTTCCGGGGCTTCAATTAGGAATCAACAAGAGTTATTCTCCATGGTATAACGTATTGAAGATAATTGTAGACAATGCAACGGATGTCGGCGTTACACACATTTGGTTTTTGCCTCCCTCACATTTCGTCTCTCTTGAAGGTATGTTTATGAATTTAGTGGGTTTCATGTTTTTGCAAGGTAACTTTTGGGTCTATCCATAGAGTCAAAACAGTCATCCAAGACATTATAATTATATGCAGATGAGAGTTTTGATAGAATCATGATTAGAGTTCTAAATTCCAGTTGGAGTAAGTTTATATGTGTGTTTTTTTTGTGAAATTAGGTTATTTTCCAAGGAAACTATATGATTTAGATTCATCCAAGTATGGGAGCGAGCAATAACTAAAGGATGTTGTGAATGTGTTCCACCACAAGGGAATTGGGACTGTCGGTGACATCGCGATAAACCATCGGTGTGGGGAAAAGCATGATGATAAAGGATATTGGTGCATGTTCAAGGGCCCCAGGGCGGTCATTGTGAATGACAAGCGATATATGTGCGGCTCCAGCCAGTCGAGCACTAGCGAGGACTACGCTGCAGCCTTGAACGTGGACCACACCAAATCCAAGATACAACAATATTTGTCAGAGTGGATGAATTGGCTCAAGTCCAACGTCGAATTTGATGGTTGGAGGTTCATATTTGGTGCCTTAGTTTTACATTATGAGATATATGGTACTTGGGAGCATGGATATGGATGGTACCTTTTTTTTTTAAAAGTCAATGATATGTTTGGATGTTATGTGTGTCTTCCAAAAGAGGTTTTCTAACAGCAATGATAATTTGGTGCAGTTGTAAAATTTGTAGAGCAACCATAAAAATTCCAGGAAAGGAAGAAGATGACAAAGGATAAATTCAAAATCGTGAGCTTGAAAGTAAGAGATGGCGTTGAATTTACTATGGAACTGGTAAGTGGAGTTCTGTTTTAGAAACTCTTATAACCGCCATCCACTGCTTCCAACCATTTTGATTCAGCAGGAACATACTATGATTATACCTTTCAACCATAATTATCCATTCTTGTCATGACTGGTACATTCATTAAATTTATTATCTTTAATTTTCTGAGTGCCCTATTCTGATTGATTTAATATTAGCTCTCTTGTGTGGATTTTAGATTTTTTAATATTGGTAAAAGCTTTAAGTAAACCATGGTTTTGAATTTTTTTATTATAATTTTCATATTTTCTAAGATATACTTACTTAGATTACGTGAACTTGGATCACTGTTTGATCCCTTTGTAAAAGCAATATATGTTAAATAATAATAATTTAATTCTTTCTGTGGATTTAAGGCACTGGAATTTGAAATGTTTATTTTTTTTATCAAAACTAAAACATGACCATTTCCTTGATCTGAAATTTGACGAGAATTAGGAGTCACTAGAAGCGGATAAAGTATTGTGTGTGTTATTTCTTGATCCACAATGACCATCCACAGTATAATCTATGGCTTTTCAAAAGATGGTCATATTTTTTATTTAGGTCCTTCAAATTAAATTTTGTTTTCATTTATTTTGGAATTTGAAATGTTGGTTATTTTTACAAGGGGCTAGAGAAATTGAAGAAGCGAATAGGAGAAGCAGAAGCTAATAACGAAGCATGCAAGAAGCCTATAGATGACAAGGCTGCAAAACCTCTTGGTCCTATAGAAGGCATCCTAGATGAATGAGTAAGGATTTTGTTCTTTTGAGTATTTTTTGCTTTCAAAGCTCTTCCATGGATTGAATGACGGTAATTTTTCAATGAGACTTTGTTGTGTTGTTCATTCTTTGTACCTTAGATTGTTTCTTGAAATTAATGTAACTCTTATTTATTCAGAGGTTGTTAATAAATTATTTTTGTGATGTATAAGGTACAAAGAGAGAGATATCTAGCGAGACAAGCAGCTGAAGGAGCAGACTCTATGTGAATATATTAGATGTTTTTTAGGGTAAAACTATGTTTGTTTTGTCAGGAATCGATTGATGCTTATTTTATTTGGAGGTTTAATAACATACATGGGAAAATGAATTTGGACATTGTAAAATTGATGCCACAGTACAGCATCCTTTTGTTATCTGTTAACATATGCAGTGTTGTTTGACGAAAATATCTCATGTACATATATTTTTCCATTCCAGTGTACCAAACATTGCTCCACTATTGTTTTTTAGCTTTTATAATTATAGAGGTATGCAATCCGACACCATCCAAGCATGTTAGGACTTTGAATTTGCATCCAGTAATTTTATCTCAGAGGAAGGAGATGGTCCTCAAGTTGAGTTGATATCAACCTTGACATTTTTGATCAGATGATAGAGCCTCTGCGTAGGCTCACTACTTATTTATCCAATTGTTTGCCATGAAAATAATATATTCTTGATTTCTTCAAATTCATTTTAGTTTTTAAGACCATTTTATTTAAAGCCCATTTGGAAAAAATACGATATCTTTCCAATCTTTATATTTTTGAAAAAATATCAAGTCATTTGATTTATAATCTAATTTGGAATCAATGCTAGACGATGCATTTTTGTGTGTTTAATGGATAGCTACTTGCTTTTGTCTGAACTGTGGGAAGCTTTTAATTGAATGGTATTTGATATTTGTATCTCTATAAGTGTTTATTTCTATTAGCTGATATTCGATCTTTGGACCTCCGTGAGTTTTTTTCTATTAGCAGGGAAATGATATTTAGTCCACCCAACGATTTCTATGCTCTTTATGGATCCACAATTCTACCACATATAAGCTAAAATATTAATAAGTTTGTGCCAACTAAATTGTTTTAGATACATATATGTTAAAAATTCAAGATACATCAAACAAGGCCCTCAAACGAAGACAAAGCTGAATCAAGGGTACCGACGAGTAAATGAGGGGATTCTTGTTTTTCCCATTCCAAGAAATTAATTTCAAGTGGAAATCAACCATATTCAACATGCAAGCAAGCCATGTAAAGCGAAATTGTGATTCTAGTTGAGGAAGTATTTCCAAAGTTGAAAGCAGTGTCACCCTCCATATCTAAACAACGAAAACACTCCTGTACAATTTGTTTGACAGAAAGTCAAAGGGTTATACCCAATTTGACAACCATTTTGGATTAAATTGTAGATTGAAATGTGACCAGCAGAGACAAGTCTAGAAACGAAAAGTAATTAGTGCCCTTGGAGGCAATCCTAGATCACGTTTGGATTCCTATTAGTCAATTGTTATAATCCAGACAGGGAGGCAGTGCAATGGTGGATTTTGTTTTTGAAAATTTCTTAAATTTATCACGAAACAAAAATCATACTTATTGGGTAGGAAAAGGGAAAATATGGGAAAGTGATTAAATATTTTTTCTCGAGTTGCGATGATTATCTATATTTTATCTATACATTTGGGGGGGTTTCCAAAAAGAAATGTCCAACCATGTCAACAAACTTTATTACATACCAACTTATAAGAATTTTTGAAATACTAACCACCTATCAGAAGGTGTGGGAATGTGCTATGTGGTCATCATAATTATACACATGACAAGGCATGGGAATGTGCTATGTGGTCATCATAATTATAAGTATGACAAATATAAAATCTAATCTTATGATGCAGATAAAATCTAAATATTGCACCGACAAACCAAAACCTTGGAATTTGCTGCCAATTCATCATTATGATAACAAGATAGAAATATAAAATGTTGAAAATGCAGCAAGATGATGGAGCTTAGTGAAATGAAGTCGCCTTCACTAAGTGGGCCCGCAGGCTATTTTTGGCGCAAAGTCTATTTTTAGACTATGTCTATTTTTAGACATATGGAGCATGGTCCAGGGGCTGCAGTATGTTATTCTTGGAGTATTGGTCATGTTGGTAAAAATAGATGGACCTCTATTTTTAGACATATAGGTCGAAGTCTATTTTTAGACTTCCTATCCTAAAAATAGAAAAGTCAAATATTATTTACCCTTAATAATATTTGGACTCTAAACTTCAGTTTACTCTCTTGGAGCACTTCAGTTCGAGCTACAGAAGTGGCTCATGCATCTGACATAGGAATTACGCTATTCCTAGGGGTTTGGTGAGCTCATGCATGGTTGACTTCAGTTAGGACTTCAGTGGCAGAAGTTTGGTGGAGTTGATGAGACAGTGGTGGAGTTGTGTTCGGTTTAACTTAGTTGAACTAGTTGAGATTAGTTTAACTAGCTAATCAACTAGTAATGAGTGGAGTGAATTAAATATTATTTAATTCATTAATTAGTAACTCATTATTCAACTCAAGAACACATCAGTTCACTACAGTGCATGGACAGTTCAGTGGAGACCAGTGAAAGAGGAAGATGAAAGCATTGAGATAGCTATCAGTTGTGACATCAGATGTGCATGAGATTTGCACCACACTTGGAGGAATTTCCCATGATGATTGCACTGTCAAGCCAAGGAGATTCAAACCTTGGATCTCTCATTAGACCAGCCTTGATTGCGCAATAGAGGTAGGCAATTAGTGGATGAGTTTTGAACCTGTGACTTGTTCAAAACCAAGCTAGTTTGTGTGTAACTTCATGAGATAGTACTGAGTACTTGTGAGGAGTATTGTGCTATGTACTGTTACATGTTTTCTCCATTATAATATACAGAATAGCTGAGGGGTTTTCAGCTATAAGCTTTCCCCATACATACTGTGTAATGTGTGTGATGTTTTGATGATCTTTTGATCGCATACCGTTTGTTTTATTTCCGCATGTGTGATGATCTGAGTGGAAGAGATTATGTGTTGCATATGAATTCGAATTGATATGTGATCAGGATAATCTCGGTGGATAAATCTTCTTTATTCAGCAAATTTCTACATGGTATCAGAGCTATTGGAGCAGAGATTGATCATCACAGTGATTACAAACTTATTTCGGTAGACAGAGTCTGCATGCGGGCCAGGTAGCCTCTGGATCCATCCTTTCCTTTGAAAGGTGATACATCCAGTAAATGCCCCTGCAGTCGATCTCTGTGCTAGAAATAATTTGTTCTCACAGATCAAGAGCGGTTGAGCTTTGAGCTTGGAATTCGAATTTTTGCAGCAATTTGTTTTCTTGGTGCCGGAGTTGAAAATGTCTTTCAACGGTTTGCGACTCGAATATGCTCTTGAAGGCAGTTCAAATTATGTTTCATGGAAGGATCGCATGGAGGTAGTATTAGAAGATAATGGACTGAAGGAGTTCGTAGATACGGATGTCAAAAAGCCCACTGATCCTACTGAAGTCGAAGCTTGGCAAAAGAAGATGGCGAAATGTCGAAGGATTCTGTTGGAGGGCGTCAAGGATCATATTGTATCGAGCCTGCATGGAAAAGCTTCTATATATTTAATGTGGAAAGAATTGACAGATCTATTCCAGAGCAAGAGCGACCAAAGGAATCTGCCGCTCAAGGATAAGCTCAGAAACATCAAGATGGAGAAAGGCGACAATATCGCCAAGAACCTCACAAAGTTCACTCAATGCAGAGATGAGTTGGGAAGTGTGGGGGTGACTGTCGAAGATGAGGACATGGTGGACCTGGCTCTCCTTGGTCTTCCGAAGGCTTGGCATTCATATCAAGATAGTGTCAATGGTCAGGAGAAGTTGTCGGGATGGGAGCGCCTTTGGGCGGATCTCATGCAGGAGGAGATAAGGAGGACTACCAGGGATGGATCTTCATCCAAGGTATCTGATGAAGAAAATTGCGCTTTGGCTGCCAAAGAAAAGAAGGGGAAGAGCAAGAAGGCTTCTCAGTCTGGTGCGAGAGGCAAGAAGCAAGACATGTCCAAGGTGAAGTGTTTTCACTGTCACCAGCACGGACACTATGCCACAAATTGTCCGCATAAGAAGAAAAATAAGAAGGCTGCCGGATCTGCAGCTGGAGAGGCATTGGATTCTCAATTCGAACTGGATTTTTCACTGATCGCATGCTTGGTTTAAAGTGTGGCGGGATCAGTTTGGTTCTTGGACAGTGGTGCGTCATTTCACATGACCGGAGATCGAGATCTATTTTCAGATCTGGAGGAAAAAGATCTTGGAGTGCACATCGAGATGGGCGATGATGGTAGATACAGTGCGACTGGTATCGGTACCATTTCCTTTGAGAGGGAGTCTGGTAAACCTTTCATATTGAAGGAATTTTTGCATGTTCCGGGATTGATGAAGAACCTGATCTCTATGGAGATGTTGGAAGACAAAGGGTATGATGTGGTCTTCAGTGAAGGAAAAGCTTTCCTGCGCAGTAAGACAACTGGAGAGACCCGGAAGATAGGGGTTCGAGTCAAGAACCTTTATCAGTTGCAAGTAGATGGCTGCGCAGCAATGGCATGCAAAGCGGGAGAAGTGGTGAGCCAAGATGATGAGGGCGAACTGTGGCACAGGAGATTGGGCCACCTTCACCATGGAGCTTTGAAGATCCTGCAGCAGATTTCTACTGGGCTTCCTAAGGGCACTCTTGCGCAGTCAGATCAGTGCAAGGGGTGTACCTTGGGGAAGTATGTGAAAGCCACTTTTCATGAGAAGGATAGTCGCGCCACGATGATCCTTGAGAGAGTTCACACAGACGTGTGTGGTCCTTTCTCTGTAGCTTCGACAGCAAAGCACAAGTACTACGTGATCTTTGTTGATGATTTCTCTCGAAAGTGCTGGATCTTCTTCATGCAGAAGAAGAGCGAGACATTTTCTAAGTTCTGTGAATTCAAGGCGTTGGTAGAGAAGGAATCGGGGAAGCATGTGAAGGCTCTTAGGAGCGACAATGGTGGTGAATTCATATCGGCTGAATTCAAAGACTTTTGCAGCGCAGAAGGGATTCAGAGAGAGCTCATCGCACCCCATAACCCACAGCAGAACGGGGTGGCTGAGCGGAAGAACAGAACGATCATGGGTGCTGCACGGGCGATGTTGCATGATCAGGGCCTACCCCTTCACTTGTGGGCTGAGGCATGCAATACAACAGTGTATGTGCAGAACCGTTGTCCTCACAAGGTTCTTGGCATGAGTACACCGGAGGAGGCGTTTTCTGGCAAGAGGCCTGATATTTCTCATCTGAGAATTTTTGGCTCACTTGTCTACATGCATGTGACGAAGGATGCCAGAAAGAAGCTGGATCCGACCACAGAGGTTGGAATATTTGTGGGGTACACTGATACACCTCACAACTATCGGGTGTATTTTTCAGACAGTCGCAAGACTGTTGTGCAACGGGATATCAAGTTTCAGGAGGAGAAAGCCATGCAGTGTTCGCTTGAGAGGGAGCTACACTTGCATGCAGATGAGGAGCTGTTAGTTCCTAAGGAGGAGCTTCCGGATGTGGATCAGACACAAGAGGAGGTTCAGGAGGTGGAAGAAACCACCCATGCAACGCCAACCATCAGAGGGCGCATGCGCACTACAGAAGCTGAGCGACTGGCTCGGGATGCAGAGAAGGTTGTAGGACCACCTACAGC
The DNA here is from genome assembly GCA_034641835.2 of Pinus albicaulis. Classification (NCBI taxonomy): domain Eukaryota; kingdom Viridiplantae; phylum Streptophyta; class Pinopsida; order Pinales; family Pinaceae; genus Pinus; species Pinus albicaulis. The sequence continues at coordinate 189,611,637 of CM076582.1, read as the reverse complement.
ACAGCGCAGACAGAGGCAGTCACCGGATCGGTACACTAGATACATGGCTCTTGTGAGTCAATGTGTCGTGATGGAGCCATCCTCTTTTGAGGAAGCTGTGGAGGAACTCACATGGGTAGATGCCATGATCGAAGAATATGATTCGATCGTCAGAAACAGTGCATGGGAGATTATCCCAAGACCGGAGGGGAAATCAATGGTGGGTTCGCGATGGATCTACAAAGTGAAACAGGCGGCTGACGAGAGTGTGGAGAAGTACAAGGCGAGATTTGTCGCCCGTGGCTTCTCACAGATCGAGGGGATCGATTATGAGGATACCTTTGCACCTGTCGCAAGGTACTCTTCCATACGGACGATCCTTGCTCTCTCAGCGCAGATGGGATGGCACATCCATCAGATGGATGTGAAGACTGCATTCCTCAATGGAGTCATTGAGGAGGAGGTGTACATAGAGCAGCCTGAAGGTTTCGAGATCTTCAGCAGTGAGTCGCATGTGTGCCGACTCAAGAGAGCACTGTACGGGCTCAAGCAAGCACCTCGTGCTTGGTACACTCGGATAGACAGCTACTTCACCGGGCTTGGATTCTCCAAGAGTGAGGCGGATCCAAACCTGTACCAGATTGTGGTGGAGGGGAAGCTGTTGATCATCGTACCGTATGTAGATGATCTGATTTTGACTGGCGATGAGCAGTTGATACTTTCATGCAAGGAGGATCTTGCACGAGAGTTTGAGATGAAGGACTTGGGCATCCTTCATTATTTCCTGGGATTGGAGATTTGGCAGCGCAGCGGAGGACTGTTTATTTCTCAGGGCAAGTATGCCTGGGAGATTCTGGAGAGGTTCAACATGCAAGGCTGCAAGCCTGTTGACACTCCTCTTCCTGGTGGTTGGAGGAAGGAGGATGCTACTTCAGCGGAGGTAGTGGATGCCACTGTCTATCGACAGTTGGTGGGGTCGCTTATGTATCTCGTCAATACACGACCCGATATATGCTATGCAGTTAACCAGCTTTTGCAAGCTATGGTTAAGCCTACCAAGCTCTTTTGGAAGGCAGGCAAGCATGTATTGCACTATATCAGAGGCACATCGAGATATGGTCTATGGTACAGACAGGAGGATGGAGCGAAGCTTTCTGGCTTCACTGATGCAGATTGGGCAGGGAGTCCAACGGACCGGAAGAGCACATCTAGAGGAGTTTTCAGCATTGGGTCGACAGCAGTTTCCTGGTACAGCAGGAAGCAGAGATCCGTGGCACTCAGTTCAGCAGAGGCCGAGTACATGGCAGCTAGCTTGGCTGCATGCGAGGCTATTTGGATGAGGAAGATCCTCGCAGGATTGTTCAGGTTGCATTTGGAGCCTACAGTGATCTACTGTGATAACCAGAGTTGCATTAAACTCTAGGCTAATCCAGTATTTCATGATAGGTCCAAACACATCGACATCAGGTACCATCATATCAGAGATTGTGTTCAGCGGAGAATCATGATGCTTTCATATGTTCCCACGAAGGATCAGGATGCCGACATCCTGACGAAGGCGCTCACCAGGAGCAAGTTCGAATTCCACAGAGGCAGGATAGGGGTTGCAGATAATCCATATCTTGCCGAGAGGGAGTGTTGAGAATGCAGCAAGATGATGGAGCTTAGTGAAATGAAGTCGCCTTCACTAAGTGGGCCCGCAGGCAAATTCTGGCGCAAAGTCTATTTTTAGACTATATCTATTTTTAGACATATGGAGCATGGTCCAGGGGTTGCAGTATGTTATTCTTGGAGTATTGGTCATGTTGGTAAAAATAGATGGACCTCTATTTTTGGACCTATAGGTCGAAGTCTATTTTTAGACTGCCTATCCTAAAAATAGGGAAGTCAAATATTATTTACCCCTAATAATATTTGGACTCTAAACTTCAGTTTACTCTCTTGGAGCACTTCAGTTCGAGCTACAGAAGTGGCTCATGCATCTGACAGAGGAATTACGCTATTCCTAGGGGTTTGGTGAGCTCATGCATGGTTGACTTCAGTTAGGACTTCAATGGCAGAAGTTTGGTGGAGTTGATGAGACAGTTGGTGGAGTTGTGTTCGGTTTAACTTAGTTGAACTAGTTGTGATTAGTTTAACTAGCTAATCAACTAGTAATGAGTGGAGTGAATTAAATGTTATTTAATTCACTAATTATTAACTCATTATTCAACTCAAGAACACATCAGTTCACTACAGTGCATGGACAGTTCAGTGGAGACCAGTGGAAGAGGTAGATGAAAGGGTTGAGATAGCTATCAGTTGTGACATCAGTTGTGCATGAGATTTGCACCACACTTGGAGGAATTTCCCATGATGATTGTGCTGTCAAGCCAAGGAGATTCGAACCTTGGATCTCTCATTAGACCAGCCTTGATTGCGCAATAGAGGCAGGCAATTAGTGGATGTGTTTTGAACCTATGACTTGTTCAAAACCAAGCTAGTTTGTGTGTAACTTCATGAGATAGTACTGAGTACTTGTGAGGAGTATTGTGCTATGTAATGTTACATGTTTTCTCCATTATAATATACAGAATAGCTTAGGGTTTTTCAGCTATAAGCTTTCCCCATACATACTGTGTAATGTGGGTGATGTTTTGATGATCTTTTGATCGCATACCGCTTGTTTTATTTCCGCATGTGTGATGATCTGAGTGGAAGAGATTATGTGTTGCATATGAATTCGAATTGATATGTGATCAAGATAATCTCAGTGAATAAATCTTCATTATTCAGCAAATTTCTACATAAAATGGAAGATTCCATCCAGAAATATTCAATTAATCATAATAGTTAAAAAAAAACCCTCCCCTTTACGAGTTCTATCGATCTATTCTATATACACCACAAAACATGCATTATCTCATTTACGAGTTCTATGGCTTTATTTTTATATACACCACCAAAAATGCATTATCGTCGTGCAAAATTGAAACCTATACAAACCTTAGAAGTACTCACATCTAAAAAAGTAAAAAATATAGATGATTAAAAGGATTTTAAATAGAGTTACAATATAGATATGATTAAAAGGATTTTAAATAGAGTTGATTAAAAATATTTTTTGATTGGGAATGATATTAGGGATAAAAAAGTTTGGGAGTAAGTTATACTAAAATCATCGACTCCCTGGCCCTATTGAAAGTGTCCCTATACTCAAGGTTTCCATCAATAAAATTCATACTTTTCATTTTTATTGGTTGATCTTACATTACACATATCTAGGTTTGCATCGAAAAAAGTCATCTTTTGCATTTGCATGGGTTGATATTACATTATACATATCTAGGTTCGCATCGATAAAAGTCCTTTTGCATTTGCATTGGTTGACATTAAACTACACATATCTAAAATTCATCTTTTGTATTTGCATTCATTGATATTACATTATACATATCTAAGAGAAAATAACTTGAGATGAATTCTATGTAATTTTTTGGTGACTTATTGGACATGTTTCCTCAAAGTACCTTAATATGAATATCATTACCATAATTGGCCCTCTTCATTGGAAAGGAGTCATTTCAGAATACAGAACAAATAAGGTTGACAATAATTTTATTTTATGAAAAAACAGACGCTAACCTACTTTCAAATTGGCACGAGACTATAATGTCTAAAGAAGGATTGGAATTTTGTGTGAGGATGTAGAGTCCCTTTAAATTCCAGCGAAGTTCGATATGCTTATAGGCTTGTCGTGAGGGAGGGGTGACCTGTAATTCATGCCCAACTCATTATTGTAGTTTATAAATGTTATATAAGGTACACTTTCACAAAATATTATGTGTAATTTCCTATACAAAAAGGGGTAAAATATGAGCATTGTCTTTGGAACTCCCTTTGTTTACTCGGTATCTTCACTCTTGAAGTGGATTAAAATGAAACGAACAAACCTTAAATTGATTTTTTTTAAATGAAAATAAATACAGATAGAATGAAACTATCTTGAACATTTTTTTTGAGATCTAATACTGACCTTTCAAAGAACATGAAGATGTGGGAGGAGCAATAATTATGGGTCGTCCAAAAGAGACATGGTTTAACAACTTTGTTAGATCCAATAATGCTTGTATAATCACAAAAAAACCAAAAAAAAACCCACAAGTTTGAAACTGTTCCAAAGAAGATTGAAGTTGATATATTATTTTAGATATGGGATCTACATCAGTAATAGTTGTTAGGTCTCTTCGTTTCCATCCTACCCTGCCTCCATCCATTGAATTTGTAAAGAGGATCTTATTAAGTTGTCCGAAAGTTATCTGTTTGTATTCCCCTGTATTTCTATGCCCACTTTATCTATCCCATGCTTTGGAAAACCCCATCCACATTCATTGGGCCAATCTTAACCTCCCACTAATGAGCCAACAAGATCATATAACCTTATGCTAAGCATTCTAGACTTTCACTCTGAGCATAATGATATAACATAATATTATCAATTCCTTTTGTTGTAAATTTAATGTTTGAAAAGTTCAAAGGAGGTAATAAAGTCCAAATATGTCGCCATCTACGTGAGAGCACAAAACATCGAATTGGAAGCCTTTGTTTTGCCAAAGGAATAAGTCCGTTCTCCATAGGATGTGTTGGCCTGTGACTACACATAACATGGAGAAGTGGTCCCTATAAGGAAATCACAAGGCAGAGGCAGGGAAGTAGTTACCATTAGTAAAGGCAAAAGCAGCAGAGAAATAGTTAAGACAGAAAAATAACAAGGGCAGAGTCCTAAACGAGGTTGGTTCAATTCGTGCACACGTTCAGGTCAAGTCGTGAATGCTAAAGTAGTTCAAGTTGTGAACGCGAGGTAAGCATTCCATGAATAGATAAGAAATTATCGGGCGTAACCAAAGAGACAAGGTTAGAAAACCACAGTAAGGGAGCAGTGAGGACTGTTGGATCTAAGCAACGATCAATGGCGGAGGTTCAAATCACAATCGCAGATTGTAAGTGTTGCTAGATAGGTTCAAAGGGTAGAAGTTAAAGATGCCAAAGTGAGATGTGCGATGGCGGTGGGACCCAGCCACCCGCCACACTTCCTTTCATTCCATTTCCCTTGAAAAACACTAAAACCTGACCTTTTTTGCCTTTCTGCTTCATTTCTCTACTTTACCTTTTTTCACCGCTATATCATTGTTTCTCCTCCACTTTTCCCATCTCTCTGATTATGATTAAAGTGGGCCAGTCCCCCTCACACGTCATCCCTTTCCCCCCCCGCCATACATCACATTTCGCAAACATTACAACTTATCGTTTCGGCACCCACAATGTATTTCTTTTAATTTGCGATGCGGCATTTGGCCCCACCACAACAGCTCCCCCCCCCCCCCCCCTGCCCCCCCACTTCATAGCCGCTCCTAATGAATATCAGATATCATAACCTCATCGATTACAGTGGGCTCCACTACTCCCTGACACATAATCCTCCATTCAACGCAAACCGCACTTCGTAGTTTTAAGAGTTTACCATATTCCCTAAATGCTAAATTCAGCGATGTGAAATGCAGGCGGGTCCCTCTCCCCGCACTTCGCAAGTTTTAGATTTTAACCCCCGCTTTTTATAACAAAACGCTAAGATCTGAAATTTGCGATGCAGTTAGCCCCACTTTCCCTTGCCATGTCACTTACCTCCTCCCCACACTTCGCACTCCGCATCCTTTAAAATTTTACTTCCGTTGTTTCGTGTTAAGATTTGTGATCTGTGGGCAGCAGTCGGGTCCCACCTTCCTCCATGTCAACTCCTTTATCCTCGCACTTCGCACTTCGCACCGTTTAAGATTTCATCTCTACTGCTTCATGGTAAATATTTTTGATTGCGATGTGATTTGTCCCCACCAAAATACTTCAATCACTGTGAATACGCCATTCCTTCACTACTGTTCCCATTCCATTACTCCCACCATTCCCATTCGTTGGCACACATCCCATTACCACTAATCCTTTTGCATCTCTCTGTCACTTCCGCTCCACCTCCATGCATCCGATGTTCCTTGTTTCATTTCGCACCCCCCCCCCCCCCGCGCGGTATCTTTCAAAATTTAACCATGGGGAGTGGGTCTGAAATGCGTGGTATCCATTATCGCCCACTCCTCCACGTGTCATCCTCTCGTCATTTTGCACCCCCCTTCTCTGATACCGCTTACCACTTGAGACCCCCTCCGAAATCCTGTTCCCTTTTTTTCAATTCAAAACACCGCATGGGATTTTGAGGCAAAACATACAGTTGTGGCTTATGCGGTCTGCTCAGGAGATCCCCGCTAAAGAACTTGTAGAAATTTTCTGAATAATGAAGATTTATTCACCGAGATTATCCTGATCACATATCAATTCGAATTCATATGCAACACATAATCTCTTCCACTCAGATCATCACACATGCGGAAATAAAACAAGCGGTATGCGATCAAAAGATCATCAAAACATCACACACATTACATAGTATGTATGGGGAAAGCTTATGGCTAAAAACCCCTCAGCTATTCTGTATATTATAATGGAGAGAACATGTAACAGTACATAGCACAATACTCCTCACAAGTACTCAGTACTATCTCATAAAGTTACACACAAACTAGCTTGGTTTTGAACAAGTCACAGGTTCAAAACTCATCCACTAATTGCCGGCCTCTATTGCGCAATCAAGGCTGGTCTAATGAGAGATCCAAGGTTCGAATCTCCTTGGCTTGACAGCGCAATCATCATGGGAAATTCCTCCAAGTGTGGTGCAAATCTCATGCAAAACTGATGTCACAACTGATAGCTATCTCAACCCTTTCATCTACCTCTTTCACTGGTCTCCACTGAACTGTCCATGCACTGTAGTGAACTGATGTGTTCTCGAGTTGAATAATGAGTTAATAATTAGTGAATTAAATAATATTTAATTCACTCCACTCATTACTAGTTGATTAGCTAGTTAAACTAATCACAACTAGTTCAACTAAGTTAAACCGAACACAACTCCACCAACTGTCTCATCAACTCCACCAAACTTTTGCCACTGAAGTCCTAACTGAAGTCAACCATGCATGAGCTCACCAAACCCCTAGGAATAGCGTAATTCCTCTGTCAGATGCATGAGCCACTTTTGTAGCTCGAACTGAAGTGCTCCAAGAGAGTAAACTGAAGTTTAGAGTCCAAATATTATTAAGGGTAAATAATATTTGACTTTTTTATTTTTAGGATAGGCTGTCTAAAAATAGACTTCGACCTATATGTCTAAAAATAATGGTCCATCTATTTTTACCAACATGACCAATACTCCAAGAATAACATACTGCAACCCCTGGACCATGCTCCATATGTCTAAAAATAGACATAGTCTAAAAATAGACTTTTGCGCCAGAATTTGCCTGCGGGCCCACTTAGTGAAGGCGAATTCATTTCACTAAGCTCCATCATCTTGCTGCATTTTCAACACTCCCTCTCAGCAAGATATGGATTATCTGCAACCCCTATCCTGCCTCTGTGGAATTCGAACTTGCTCCTGGTGAGCGCCTTCGTCAAGATGTCGGCATCCTGATCCTCCGTGGGAACATATGAAAGCATCATGATTCTCCGCTGAACACAATCTCTGATATGATGGTACCTGATGTCGATGTGTTTGGATCTATCATGAAATACTGGATTAGCCGAGATTTTAATGCAACTCTGGTTATCACAATAAATCACAGTAGGCTCCAAGTGCAACCCGAACAATCCAACGAGGATCTTCCTCATCCAAATAGCCTCGCATGCAGCCAAGCATGCTGCCATGTACTCGGCCTCTGCTGAACTGAGTGCCACGGATCTCTGCTTCCTGCTGTACCAGGAAACTGCTGTCGACCCAATGTTGAAAACTCCTCCAGAAGTGCTCTTCCGGTCTGTTGGACTCCCTGCCCAATCTGCATCAGTGAAGCCAGAAAGCTTCGCTCCATCCTCCTGTCTGTACCATAGACCATATCCCGATGTGCCTCTGATATAGCGCAATACATGCTTGCTCGCCTTCCAAAAGAGCTTGGTAGGCTTAACCATAGCTTGCGAAAGCTGGTTAACTGCATAGCATATATCGGGTCGTGTATTGACCAGATACATAAGCGACCCCACCAACCGTCGATAGACAGTGGCATCCACTACCTCCGCTGAAGTAGCATCCTCCTTCCTCCAACCACCAGGAAGAGGAGTGTCAACAGGCTTGCAGCCTTGCATGTTGAACCTCTCCAGAATCTCCCGGGCATACTTGCCCTGAGAAACAAACAATCCTCCGCTGTGCTGCCAAATCTCCAATCCCAGGAAATAATGAAGGATGCCCAAGTCCTTCATCTCAAACTCTCGTGCAAGATCCTCCTTGCATGAAAGTATCAACTGCTCATCGCCAGTCAAAATCAGATCATCTACATACAGTACGATGATCAACAGCTTCCCCTCCACCACAATCCGGTACAGGTTTGGATCCGCCTCACTCTTGGAGAATCCAAGCCCGGTGAAGTAGCTGTCTATCCGAGTGTACCAAGCACGAGGTGCTTGCTTCAGCCCGTACAGTGCTCTCTTGAGTCGGCACACATGCGACTCACTGCTGAAGATCTCAAAACCTTCAGGCTGATCTATGTACACCTCCTCCTCAATAACTCCATTGAGGAACGCAGTCTTCACATCCATCTGATGAATGTGCCACCCCATCTGCGCTGAGAGAGCAAGGATCGTCCGTATGGAAGAGTACCTTGCGGCAGGTGCAAAAGTCTCCTCATAGTCAATCCCCTCGATCTGTGAGAAGCCACGGGCGACAAATCTCGCCTTGTACTTCTCCACACTCCCGTCAGCCGCCTGCTTCACCTTGTAGATCCATCGCGAACCTACAACTGATTTCCCAAACGGTCTTGGGACAATCTCCCATGCACTGTTCCTGATGATCGAATCATATTCTTCGATCATGGCATCAACCCATGCGGGTTCCTCCACAGCTTCCTCAAAAGAGGATGGCTCTGTCACAACACATTGACTCACAAGAGCCATGTATCCAGTGTACCGATCCGGTGACTGTCTCTGTCTGCGCTATGTTGTAGGTGGTCCTACAACCTTCTCTGCATCCCGAGCCAGTCGCTCAGCTTCTGTAGTGCGCATGCGCCCTCTGATGGTTGGCGCTGCATGGGTGGTTTCTTCCACCTCTTGAACCTCCTCTTGTGGCTGATCCACATCCGGAAGCTCCTCCTTAGGAACTAACAACTCCTCATCTGCATGCAAGTGTAGCTCCCTCTCAAGCGAACACTACATGGCTTTCTCCTCCTGAAATTTTATATCCCGTCGCACAACAGTCTTGCGACTGTCTGACACATACACTCGATAGTTATGAGGTGTATCAGTGTACCCCACAAATATTCCAACTTCAGCAGTTGGATCCAGCTTCCTTCTCGCATCCTTCGTCACATGCATGTGGACAGGAGATCCGAAAATCCGCAAATGGGAAATATCAGGCCTCTTGCCAGAATAAGCCTCCTCTGGTGTACTCATGCCAAGAACCTTGTGAGGACAACGGTTCTGCACATACACTGCTGTATTGCATGCCTCAGCCCACAAGTGAAGGGGTAGGCTTTGATCATGCAACATCGCCCGTGCAGCACCCACGATCGTTCTGTTCTTCCGCTCAGCCACCCCGTTCTGCTGTGGGTTATGGGGTGCGATGAGCTCTCTCCGAATCCCTTCTGCGCTGCAAAATTCTTTGAATTCAGCCGAGATGAATTCACCACCATTGTCGCTCCTAAGAGCCTTCACATGCTTCCCCGATTCCTTCTCTACCAGCGCCTTGAATTCACAGAACTTAGAAAATGTCTCGCTCTTCTTCTGCATGAAGAAGATCCAGCACTTCCGAGAGAAATCATCAACAAAGATCACGTAGTACTTGTGCTTTGCTATCGAAGCAACTGAGAAAGGACCACACACGTCTGTGTGAACTCTCTCAAGGATCGTCGTGGCGCGACTATCCTTCTCGTGAAAGGTGGCTTTTACATACTTCCCCAAGGTACACCCCTTGCACTGATCTGACTGCGCAAGAGTGCCCTTAGGAAGCCCAGTAGAAATCTGCTGCAGGATCTTCAAAGCTCCATGGTGAAGGTGGCCCAATCTCCTGTGCCACAGTTCGCCCTCATCATCCCGGCTCACCACTTCTCCCGCCTTGCATGCCATAGCTGCGCAACCATCTACTTGCAACTGATAAAGGTTCTTGACTCGAACCCCTATCTTCCGGGTCTCACCAGTAGTCTTACTGCGCAGGAAGGCTTTTCCTTCGCTAAAGACCACATCATACCCCTTGTCTTCCAACATCGCCACAGAGATCAGGTTCTTCATCAATCCTGGAACATACAAAACTTCCTTCAATATGAAAGGTTTACCAGACTCCCTCTCAAAGGAAATGGTACTGATGCCAGTCGCACTGTATCTACCATCATCGCCCATCTCGATGTGCACTCCAAGATCTTTTTCCTCCAGATCTGAAAACAGATCTCGATCTCCGGTCATGTGAAATGATGCACCACTGTCCAAGAACCAAAATGATCCCGCCACACTTGAAACCAAGCATGCGATCAGTGAAAAATCCAGTTCGAATTGAGAAGCCAATGCCTCTCCCGCTGCAGATCCGGAAGCCTTCTTATTTTTCTTCTTCTGCGGACAATTTGTGGCATAGTGTCCGTGCTGGTGAAAGTGAAAACACTTCACCTTGGACATTTCTTGCTTCTTGCCTTTCACACCAGACTGAGAAGCCTTCTTGCTCTTCCCCTTCTTTGCTTTGGTAGCCAAAGCGCAATTTTCTTCATCAGATACCTTGGATGAAGATCCATCCCTGGTAGTCCTCCTTGTCTCCTCCTGCATGAGATCCGCCCAAAGGCGCTCCCATCCCGGCAACTTCTCCCGACCATTAACACTATCTTGATATGAATGCCAAGCCTTTGGAAGACCAAGGAGAGCCAGGTCCACCATGTCCTCATCTTCGATAGTCACCCCCACACTTCCCAGCTCATCTCTACATTGAGTGAACTTCGTGAGGTACTTGGCGATACTATCGCCTTTCTCCATCTTGATGTTTCTGAGCTTATCCTTGAGCACCAGCTTCCTTTGGTTGCTCTTACTCTGGAATAGATCTATCAATGCTTTCCACATTAAATATGGAGAATCTTTTCCATGCAGGCTGGATACAATATGATCCTTGACGCCCTCCAACAGAATCCTTCGACATTTCTCCATCTTCTTTTGCCAAGCTTCGACTTCAACAGGATCAGTGGGCTTTTGGACATCCGTATCTACGAAATCCTTCAATTAATTATCTTCTAATACTGCCTCCATGTGATCCTTCCATGAAAAATAATTCGAACTACCTTCAAGAGCATATTCGAGTCGCAAACCGTTGAAAGACATTTTCAACTCCGGCACCAAGAAAACAAACTGCTGCAAAAAAAATTCAAATTCCAAGCTCAAAGCTCAACCGCTCTTGATCTGTGAGAAAAAATTGTTTCTAGCACAGAGATCGACTGCAGGGGCATTTACTGGATGTGTCACCTTTCAAAGGAAAGGATGGATCCAGAGGCTACCTAGCCCGCATGCAGACTCTATTTACCGAAATAAGTTTGTAATCACTGTGATGATCAATCTCTGCTCCAACAGCTCCGATACCATGTAGAAATTTGCTTAATAATGAAGATTTATTCACCGAGATTATCCTGATCACATATCAATTCGAATTCATATGCAACACATAATCTCTTCCACTCAGATCATCACACATGCGGAATTAAAACAAGCGGTATGCGATCAAAAGATCATCAAAACATCACACACATTACACAGTATGTATGGGGAAAGATTATAGCTGAAAACCCCTCAGCTATTCTGTATATTATAATGGAGAAAACATGTAACAGTACATATCACAATACTTCTCACAAGTACTCAGTACTATCTCATAAAGTTACACACAAACTAGCATGTTTTGAACAAGTCACAGGTTCAAAACACATCCACTAATTGCCTGCCTCTATTGCGCAATCAAGGCTGGTCTAATGAGAGATCCAAGGTTCGAATCTCCTTGGCTTGACAGCGCAATCATCATGATAAATTCCTCCAAGTGTGGTGCAAATCTCATGCACAACTGATGTCACAACTGATAGCTATCTCAACCCTTTCATCTACCTCTTTCACTGGTCTCCACTGAACTGTCCATGCACTGTAGTGAACTGATGTGTTTTTGAGTTGAATAATGAGTAAATAATTAGTGAATTGAATAATATTTAATTCACTCCACTCATTACTAGTTGATTAGCTAGTTAAACTAATCTAAACTAGTTCAACTAAGTTAAACCGAACACAACTCCACCAACTGTCTCATCAACTCCACCAAACTTCTGCCACTGAAGTCCTAACTGAAGTCAACCATGCATGAGCTCACCAAACCCCTGGGAATAGCATAATTCCTCTGTCAGATGCATGAGCCACTTCTGTAGCTCGAACTGAAGTGCTCCAAGAGAGTAAACTGAAGTTTAGAGTCCAAATATTATTAAGGGTAAATAATATTTGACTTTTCTATTTTTAGGATAGGTAGTCTAAAAATAGACTTCGACCTAAATGTCTAAAAATAGAGGTTCATCTATTTTTACCAACATGACCAATACTCCAATAATAACATACTGCAACCCCTGGACCATGCTCCATATGTCTAAAAATAGACATAGTCTAAAAATAGACTTTGCGCCAAAAATAGCCTGCGGGCCCACTTAGTGAAGGCGACTTCATTTCACTAAGCTCCATCATCTTGCTGCATTTTCAACAGAACTAGGTGTGCTCAGTACGACCGGCCTCTTCATAATGGATTAAGTGGAAATCACCAGACTGAGGGAGTGGAGGTCTGCAGCCAATAGACGGAATTGTAACATGACAGTCATCTTGTACACCTACGAATGCTCCTCGCCATACCATCTTGAAGGCTCCCATTATTAGCCTCAATGTGCGACCGTGTCCTTTCTCTTTTTGGTTTAATTTTGATAATTTTGCTGGTGAAATCTCAATTTCACCCCATTCCTATTTTAATTCTCTCAATACATAAAGTAATTGCTCAATGTACGCTCTGCAAGTTAGGTAGGATTTTTTGATTTCATAGATATGGGTCGATCATAAATGATTAGCACCGTATGACCCTTGCAAAGAACTCTATATGTAGGGAATTCTAAGATGAAGAAGGGGGTTCTGGTTCCGATTCTGGAATTTTGGAAGAATTTTGGTGTAGTTTTGTATGATTGTGCTCCCTGTGCTCTGAGATGCATATTTGGGAGAGTTGTTTGAACTCAATATAATACAACATTGTTATTTTCATTACAGATGAAGCAATGAGTAGTATGTATCCGTTTTCCTTTATTATCAGTAATCTCTTTTTATGTATAATCATCTGTCATACTATGTTGCTTTGAAGGTCCATGTAATGTAGCTGCTGGTAGTCTGCAATTTTATTCATGAATTCATGTTTGCATAACACTCAAGTTTTAATGCTCATGTATTAATCTTGCCACACTCCCTTAATTTGCGCTCTACGAACCTCCGTTGTTGCCCATATCTCATTCATATCCACTTCCTCTGAGGTCACTGGCACATATATTCTTAAATTTCTTAAGAATGTCTCTTATGGGTTCATTATATATTCTTCCTCACTGCCTCTACACATTTTAAAGATTCTTCTAATTATTTTATACTTGGCCCAACTAAAATCCATTAGCCTCACAGCCTCCTAAGCCCTCTCACTGTTTGGGGAATTCACATGAATCAGGCTCAAATGGTCTTCTCTATTCTCGAACCACCACAACCATTATTCTCTTGACACATATTCTATCAGAGGAATTTGTATAATTTCCCACATTTAACCTATGATTTTAAGATGTCCTAGGCACTAGTCTTTTGCAACTCAAGGTTGTCTCTAGGAGCTATTATGGATGTTTTCACATTCAACCAGAAACCATACCCACCCACATAAGTATGGAATGTGACCTAGTGGCAATGTCCTTCAGCATGTTGACATAGGATACTAATGACATTTTCAGGAAAAAATAAACCGTCAAAGATACGTCTTCCACAATTCAACACACATCAGGAGAGACGGTCACAAAAAAATTTTAACTGTAAATATGGGCAAACTGCTCTCATACGGGAAAAAGGACCGTCAAATTCCAACCCTGGTCCTACCTAACAATTCTTGAATGAAAGAATGAATGTGATCTGACCTGAAATAAAATAGTATTGAGAGGATCGGTTTTCGACAGCTTGCAAACAGTTGATGTCGACGTAGTTCGTGGTTGTGCAAGCGAGGGTGCTTCCAGGTGCAGGATTGACACCGGAAAGCGCCGCAAATTAACAAAAGTCATAACACGAAGAACGAGGGTGAGGGAAAAATATCTGGAATGGTATGGAACGGTATTTGGACATATGGCATAGTGATATGGTGTACAAATGTTGAGCTTAAAGGCATAGTGATATGATGTACAGATGTCGATTTTAAACAGAAAATGTTAACTAAAGCCTAAGGTATATTGATTCAAAATAAAAAGCTTATTTGCCTAAAATATTGCAATTCACAACTATATATATATATATGCTATGAAAAGATTTATAAATAAAATAAAAGCTTAAAATTTTATTTACTATAAAAATCATTTATAGCATAAAAATATAATTTAATTTATTAAATAAATAACAAATTGAAACAAATATTTATTTTATTGCATTTAATTTTTACTCTTTAATAAATAAAATAACTAACCTCCAGAGAGTTACCCATTCCTAATCTACCATGATTCCACACCCTTTTAAAGACATCTAAAAATCTATACTAGGTCTAAAACTAGTTTAATAAGGTGCTTTTAAAGACATCTAAAAATATATAACATCTCTAAAACCAATTTAAAAAGTGTGGGTGGATACTACACCCTTTAAAAAACATCTAAAAATATATGCTATCTCTAAAAATGAGTTTAATAAAAATATATACTATCTCTAAAAACTAGTTTAATAAGTATGAGCAGTCTCATATGGATAATAGTCATGACTCTATAAAAATCCCTTAAAAATAGGGTTTAACAAGTATGATCAGTCTCATATAGAAAATAGGGTTTAACAAGTATTATCAGTCTTATGTAGATAATGATCATATGTGTTAATAATAGAAATCCCTCAAAATTAATTATTTCACTAAAAATAGAGAATTGTATTTTTCTATTTATATATTCATTTTAAAATTAATTCCACGCCCTTTTAAAGACATCTAAAAATCTATACTATGTCTAAAATGAGTTTAATAAAAATATATACTATCTCTAAAAACTAGTTTAACCAATTTAATAAGTATTAACAGTCTCATATGGATAATAGTCATGACTCTATAAAAATCCCTCAAAAATAGGATTTAACTAGTATGATCAGTCTCATATAGAAAATAGTGTTTAACAATAGGGTTTAACAAGTATGATCAGTCTCATATAGATAATGATCATATGAGTTAATAATAGAAATTCCTCAAAATTAATTATTTCATTAAAAATAAAGAATTGTATTTTTCTATTTATATATTTATTTCATCAAAATTAATTTCAATGATATTTATATATTCATTTCAAAATTAATTATTTAAATAAAAATAGAGAATTTTATTTATCTATTTATATATTCATTTCAAAATTAATTAATTATTTCAATAAAAATAAAGAATTGTATTTATCTATTTATATATTCATTTCAAAATTAATTCTTTCAATAAAAATAGATAATTGTATTTTTCTATTTATATATTTGAATTCAAAATTAATTATTTCAATAAAAATAGAGAATTGTATTTCTCTATTTATATATTCATTTACATATTCATTGCAAAAATGATATTTATATATTCATTTACATATTCATTATTCATTTCAAAATTAATTGTTTCAATAAAAATAGAGAATTGTATTTATCTATTTATGATGATGATGATGATGATGATGGTTAACGTCCACTCAGACCAATCTTTGGTCTATCAGACCTAAAGAAAAGAGTTATTTAGTTTGATTTAATATTTTATTCCTATGCTCAAAAAGCTTGAAGAGAAGCCTCCCAAGCTCACTATAATTTTGACATCTTAAAAGGCTAGGAAGGTCAATATTGTAACAAAGATTATGAAATTGAGCTCTAATGTGGTTGTACTCGGGCCACTCTAAGAGGAAGTGATTTTCATCCTCGATGTTCATATTCTCACAGAGATGGCAGATCCTTTCCATCCATGGTGTTTTAGGAACTGTCCAACAACTTGTTTCACTATGGAGCTCATGAGAGTTCGTTCTAATCTTGGCTATATTAATTTTCTTATTTAAGCTGGTTAAAACAGAGAGATACTTTTGATCTTCTAGGGTGGGGTTGATGACCTCCTATTTATATATTCATTTCAAAATTAATTAATTATTTCAATAAAAATAGAGAATTTTATTATTCTATTTATATATTCAAATTCAAAATTAATTAATTATTTCAATAAAATAGAGAATTTCATGTTTCTATTTATATATTCATTTACATATTCATTGAAAAAATGATATTTATATATTCAATTGAATATTCATTGCAAAAATGATTAGATAAAATAAATAAATAATAATTCAGTTGGCAAAAAAAAATTTAAAAAGTTTGAAATTATTTTCGAATTGTAAAGATGTCTTCCTTGTAAAAATGATTAGATAAAATAAATAAATAATAATTCAAGTTGGTAAAAAAATATTATAAAAATTTGAAATTATTTTCGAATTTTAAAGATGTCTTCCTTGTAGACATGGATCGTTTTATGACTCTCCAATTTGAGAACTAATGTGACCCACAAAATGAACAAATCAATTGATTAGATAAAATAAATAAACGGTAATTCAGGTTGGTAAAAAAATATTTAAAATGTTTAAAATTATTTTTGAATTGTAAAGATGTCTTCCTTGTAGACATTGCTCGATGGATCGTTTGATGACACCCTAATTTGAGAACTAATGTGACCCACAAAACGTACTAAATCAATGGACTAGATAAAATAAATAAATAATAATTCAGGTTGGTAAAAAAATATTTAAAAAGTTTCAAATTATTTTTGAATTGTAAAGATGTCTTCCTTGTAGATATGGATCGTTTTATGACTCTCCAATTTGAGAACTAATGTGACCCACAAAATGAACCAAATAAATTGTTATGATTATGATTGCCACCCCCCATTATGATGGTTGTGTGAAAGGATCATTACCATTACCATAGCCTTGTTACACCATTTTTTGGTCATCTAACCTGTTACTATTAGATGGACCTAAGTACACCATGTAAGACCAATTTTACCCTAAGTAAAATTGCTTTCACTATGAAAAATAACTTAGTAAAACACCTTTATTAAGTTGTTTATGGTCTAAACAGGAAACCCCATGGGGAAATATTAAATAAATCCACATTTGTTTGATTTTCTTCAAGGAATAATTAGTGAAACAACAGTTTAATTAATATTCCTGGTCACTTTTAACCCAAAACAAGAAAATTAATTAGATAAATTATTATTTATCTTATTATTTTCTATGAATAATTATTTAAACCTTATTTAAATAATATTCCTTATTAAATTTGACTAAATCATCCATTAATAATTAAATAAATCATTATTTATTTGATTATTACTCAACCACATCCTTAAAATGATAAATAAATAAATATATTTATTTATTATTTACATAAAGGGATTTGACCCAAGAGTCAAATTCTTTTCCCTCCAACAAATATAATAAAATATTCCATAAAGTTGGATCTTGATTTGGTTAATAATATTTTAATTATGCACCAATATCTAGACTAACTCGATATTTTTGTTATAAATAGAGGGGTTTTTCCATTCATTCACCACCTTTTGTTGCCTAAAGACCACTCTAGATCTATACTTTTGGTCTGACTTTGATCCACCATCATTGTCATATTTTTCTATCTTTCTGCTTGTGAGCTCCGTCTGAGTTCCATTTTTGTCTCGGTTTTCTACACCATCAAGAGAGAGGAATTTTAGATCTAAAGTGCTGAAGACTTACAAGAACTCATCCCATTGAGGAGAACTGGTAACATCCTTCTATGTTTTCCTCCCAGGTGCCCTTAATATAAAATTCATTCAACATATTCTTGTCTTGTCTATTGGATTCATGGAGTAAATATTGTTTTATTTACTGCTTAATGTCTTTTGATTCATAGATCTAGATTTTTGCAGCATTTATCTTAATCACCTAATTGCAGATCTGAAGATATTGGCAACCATCTTTGATGTTAGGGCTGTTTGTTATACACAGCTAAAGTGGTATTTTTTCGTACACTTGAAATTAAGATTCATACTAACAACTAGCGACTCCACACGGGTTTACGATTACGACCGTTGTCGTTTTTCAGATCCCTGCATATCCAGATACTTCAAATCCTAGGATTTCTCTTCAGCTTCTTGTTTTTATTTTCTTGATGTTTTTTTTTAACCTATAAAACCTTAAAACATTAAAAATTCTAACGTCCGTGTGTTTTTAGACCTATTGCGTAGGTGACAAACATCAGCCATAGCTGAGACAACACATTCTGCTGAAACCTTCTCTTGAGAGTGCTGAAAGTGCAGGTCACACTTTTTGGCCCTAAAATTGCAACCTGGAGCTTCAGGACGCAGAAATATACCCAAAAACTATGACCTTAGCAAGAAATAGGTCAGAAACTGTGACCTCACTTTTTTGGAGGAATTTTTCAGAATTTTTTTTGGGTTTGTCTGGGCCTCTGTTTAGGGTTGTCTGACCTCCGTCTCTGCCACTTTTGGACCTGTACTTGTTCTTTTTTTCTCAACAAAGTGGGAATCTAGCCCCCTAGGGCTTCAGTACCCTCCACACTTTGTGGAAGAGTTTTCAAGTCTTCACGTAGGTTGTCGAAATTTTCGGTGTTCGGCCATTTTTCAGATGCGATACCTCACCTTCGGATCCACTTTATATTGGCTATTTATCGATCAAATGCCTCCTTTAGTTTTGTTTGGGTTTTCCTTTAGGGTCCTCTATTTCCCTCCGGAGATAGCCTTTCGCCACCTCATTTACATCAATTTTTCCTCTTTGATTTTTTGTTGTTTATCTACACCTATTCCGTACGTCCGACCTTTAGATCTTTTGTCCTCACATTGTAGACCTGTTAGCTGTTGAATGTGTTTTGACTAGTTTTTTTCCCACCTATAGACTACTTGTTGAAAAGCCTGCCTCCTTGGGTTTAGATTATTGCATTATTAGTTGTATATTTGATGTTATTTCAGTTTCATATACTATTATCTGCAGGTTTATTTACAGTTATAAAGCACATTTTTTCTTTTTCTCTACAAACTTCTGGGTTTAAAAATTAAAATTTACACACTTTTACACACACACCCTAAGTGAAGAAGAGCTTGGTTAACACCGCCAAGCAAAGACTTTAACATTGAAATCAATTGATCCTGCACCTCTCTGCCCTTGTTTCGACATTGTAATAAGTTGATCCTGCACCTTTCCACCCTTTTTTTTCTCTCTTCCCCTTGTGTCGTGTTTGTATCGTCATCATTGCACCACCAAGGCATTTATCCCGGAAACTTTTTGGCCTTCATCCTCAGTTTCTGGTAGGAAGACTTACTCCTTCACGTAGGATTCGAGTTAGTCTTCCACTGAGTCTGCACTCCGACTCCTCTTTTGTTTCATTAGGTTCTCCTTCTGGTTCTGCCCCCAGTTCCCCCCCTGTCACCTTCACCATGTCTGGTTCAGGACCTAACTTTGGTGGTAACCCCAACCCTAATGTTGGTAATAATACTAGTGGGACCGCAACAGGAACTACTTTGGCTACTCCCTTGCTCCCCTATATGGCAGGCCTTAGTCTTCCTGATTTTAACCAGTTGATCAATGACCCTATACACCATGATGCTAGTTGGCCTGCTATGTTGACCAAACTCCCTTTCAACATCCCCAAGTTTGAAGGCCTTTCTGGAGAAGATCCTACAAATCACGTTCGATCTTTCCACATGTGGTGTTCGTTTAACTCCATTACCGATGACTTTGTCCATCTTCAGTTGTTCCAATGTACGCTTACAAGTGAAGCTTCTAAGTGGTATGTTGATCAGGCCTCATCCTCTCATACCTTTGCGACTCTTGCACAGGCTTTTACCTGTCTTATTTCTAGCTTCCCTTCATAATGACAACGATGCCAAGACTTTTGACTTCTTTCCATCAATCGACTGCAACCTGCCTATCCGATCATGTCCAGGAATGGCGGAGAAGAAAGAGCCTATGTCGAACCCCTACCTTCGAATACCATGTCTACATGGACTATTTCCTTAGATCTCTCTTGCCTGCTATCGGCAAAGATGTCGCATTGCATTCCCTCAAACCGAAGAAGTCGCTCTCCAAATTGCGTTAAAATATGACCTGATCTACGCTCAGACGGGTTATGTTTATACTGTTCTACCTGATCTTCCTAGACCCAGTGGTGCCAATGCACCGAGGGCATCTCATGCCGCCGATGATATCGTTGGAGCTCTCTCTCATCCATATGCTTAGCCTCCCATGGGCTATGGTTTTCCTCAGGGGGGCCAACACCACCTACACTTTTCTCCCTCCCAGTAGCATATATCCAAGATACGGCATGCCTCCTCCTTTTGTCCAACCTCCTATTTACCACATTGTTACCCAACCTCCTTATTATCTGTATCCATAGCCTGGTGCTCCAGCTACTCCAGCATTAGCACCTCCTCCTCCCTTGCCTTCTCAACCCCCGCAACAGCAGCCACCGCCCCCTCAGGGGCAGGTGTATGCACAACAGGGCATGAATAATCCTCCTCCTTCCAAAAATAAGAGGAAAGGCACTCAAAATCAATCTGCTCCTGGTAATCCTAGACCTAATCCGTAAAATAATGCTCCTAACACTGCTAACCAGCAACAGGGCACTCAGCCCAAGCAGGACAGGCCTGTTCGCACAAGCAAGCCTTGTTCTTGTTATGGTGTTTATGGTCATTACATGCATGATTGTCCTCTTTTACCACAGATGAAATAGATGTGGGAGTCTCAAGCAACATTGCGAGGATAGCAAGCCTCCCCTTCCGTCCCTCCCAGTGTTGCGCCTAGTCAACCGGCTGTGTTTACTAATCCTTTCCCTCAGTAAGGATTTGTGGCTACCCAACCACCTGAAGGTCAGGTGGCCACTCAACCTTTTCCATCTGGTACCTCTGATTACCAGATTTTCATGATGAATTATGCCCAACCTCTAACCATAGATATCAATCTTCAGACTCAATCCCTCCAGTACAACAAGCCTCCCGCTATGTCTGTCCCCGAGCCACCTCCTTCGGTCTCTACAGAGCCTCTTTCGACACCTAACAGTCCCTTTCAGATCCCTCAGCCTAAGGCGGAGGTTCATACCAAGATCCCTAAGGGACCACTATGCTGAAATGATGCTTCTGGCAAAGCTACCCATTCGTATAGCATAGTAGATGATTTGGCACAATCTCCTACTGCCATTTCAATGTTGGAACTCCTCCAGTCATGCCCTTCACAACAAAAAACTCTACTATCTGTCATGGGCACTGTAGATCCTTTCGATCATCGATTGATTGTCTTTGATGTTGACCAGTTAGAACATCCTCCTCTCCCTGCTTCCGTCATGTTCTAAATCCCAGTCAAGATCCCGAATGCTTGCCAACATTTCCCGGTGCATCATTGATGAGGGGGAATCCACTTATGTGATGTCCGCTTCGGTTTGGAAGCAACTCGGATCACTTGATTTGGCTCCTTCCATGATCACTCTCCGAGCGTGGGATGGTCACGCCTCCCAACCCATTAGATTATTCTGCAATTTTCCTATTACTCTTGCAGGAGAGACTGTTTGCGTTGACGTAGAATTCATAGATGCCCCCTTATATTACAACATTCTATTGGGTCATAGCTACACCTATGCGATGTCTGCTGTCCCATCTGTGGTTCACCGCAACATGTCCTTCCCTCATAACGGAAAGATAGTGACCATTGACCAGTTGACATATTATGAACCGAAGTCTCAGACCTCCCCAAGTCTGAGACCTCCCTTGAGTCCATCATCTCTTCG
The DNA here is from genome assembly GCA_034641835.2 of Pinus albicaulis. Classification (NCBI taxonomy): domain Eukaryota; kingdom Viridiplantae; phylum Streptophyta; class Pinopsida; order Pinales; family Pinaceae; genus Pinus; species Pinus albicaulis. The sequence continues at coordinate 189,589,512 of CM076582.1, read as the reverse complement.
ATGGCCAATAAGAAAAATGTTGATCCTTTAACCGACATCTCACCGGAGTACGAGCTCCTCATTTTCTTGGTACCTTCCTGGTCTTATATCTGTCTCGGTCCCGGTAATCGAATTTTGCTTCGTCTGATCGTCTCGGGCTACCTTAAAAAGCCCACTTCGGCTAGTCGGTAGCCTCCTTGCCCTCCGTCCTTCTCCCCAGCCGCCCGGTTGTATACCGGACCTGCCTCCCTCCTCTAGCCCTACACCTACAAGCCCCCGTTGTCCATGAGCCTCTTTACCCTCTTGGAACGGTTCCTCCAGGCCTTAACCATCATGGAGCCGTCCTGCCTGGCCATTACCCCTCTATTCAGATACCATTCCTAGCTCCCCCTCTAGGAATATACATGGTACCTTTCATGGCTACCCTCTCTCTTCCTAACCTGACCCTTGGGATTCCCGTTTGGCACCTTCATCCCCCAACTGTTACCCCACCTGGTCAACCCAAACCTTATCTTGCTTTTACCCTGGTTCAACAGGTCCCCATGACTTCTTGCTACGATTGCCTCGTATGGGACAACGAAACCACCTCCTATTAAAACCGCTTCGGGTCTAGGACAAGGCCAGTCGAAGAGGGCCTCGAAAAGAACAGGCTGCCCGGGCAACACGCTCTCCTTCGCCTCCAAAGCCTTGTGCTTTGTGTGATTTCGTTGGTCATGCCACCCATACCTATCATGAATTGCCCCGTATCAACACCATGGTTAATGTTGCATTCCCTGAGTCTATGGTCCCTGAAGCTTCTGTTTCTTCCTCAACTGCAGCCAAGAACCCTAAGACTATTCACACCAACCAACCTTGTGCTTGTGTGATCTGCATGGCCATTATTCCCACCATTGTCCCCGCCTTACGCATTACCGCGCAGCTTTAGAGGTAGTTCGGGAGTACGAGGTTGAACATAACCAATCTGCCTCTCCCGTACTTGTGCAGTATGCTGTAGGCTAGCTTGAGGATTTTTACCCGCTCCCATTGACATTCCCCCTCCTGATGTCGAGATGACGGAGCCTGCGACCACCATCCTCTACCTATCATCATTCATGAGACCCTCTGTGGAAACTCCCTATGATAATTCCCCTTCTATTTCGCTTGACCTCCCTTCAGTGATCACCTTGGGCTCAACATCGGTGGATCCCTTATCTGCTTGTTCTTCTGTCACCGCCCATGACGATGTGCATGTGAACCTTTCTTCTCATGATGATGAGACAGGTAGCTTCGCCGCATCATGTGGTCTCTCTTCCTCCAATCTACCCATCTTCTATTATGATGATGACATCATGGAAACCTTGTCCACCCCTAACTTCATCTTTCCCACCCATAAGCGGGATGGCACCATCCGTGTCTATGGTGACTTTTGCGGCCTGAGCACAAGATACACCTCTAGTAGCTCCCACACACCACCTAACCATCGGCGTGTGAGTAGTAGACATCTTACCCAGATCAATCCCTCTCGCAGTGTTTGTTCGATTTCTAATTTGCGCTCAGGTTTCCAGCATTATTCATCATCCTCCCATTTATTTTCTTGTGGCACCTTTCAGATGGACCTCCCATCCACACCTTATATTGGTTATGCCAATGGTGCAAGTCGCTACTCCCGGAGTCTAGCCTCGACAGGTTGGGCCATTTTTACCCCCTTACATTCGCTTGTTCTCTCGAACGGTGTATGCATTGATATTGCCACCAATAATCAAACCGAATATGATGCAGTGCAAGATTTATTAGCTGATGCCCTTTCCCATCGCATCCTCCACCTTCATGTTCGTTTAGATTCCCTGCTTCTTGTCATGCAATTGAATGGTGTATATCGTGTGCATAATCCTATCCTTTTTAGAAGATACTTACGAGTGAAGCTATTGATACGTGAATTTGAAATCATTACATTCAGTCATGTACCTAGAGCACAAAATCACTATGTAGATAGAATTGCAAACATTATTCTAGATTGGAATTTAGCACACACATTTAACACAAGACAATAACATAAAACCATCAAAACGATTCATATCCATAATATGTGTCGTATAAAATGTTTTAGAGTCCATCAACTTTGATACATATGACATGCCCTAGCATATTACAAAAACTCAAAAACTGGGGGCACCACCTGCCCCTACACACTAATCACTATCTGGAGGATCCTGAGCCAATGGCTCTGCTCTCACATCTCGTAGATCACGCATCCCTTGTCCAGAAATTTCCATGCATCGCATGACCCCTCGCCACTCTGAGGGTAGACCAATACATGGATCTATGCACTGGTTCTCTAAGTCTTTCCAGCCACGCTCTAAAACACTGGTCAAAAGCCTCTCACATCTACGGCGGATATCCTCCAGGAGAGCTACTGCATCCTCATTTTGCGGCGCCCTCGATCCACTAGGTCCTGCAGCTCCTGATACTATAGGTCGTCCCATATACCGGCCGATTTTACCGATGTTGTATCTGCATACCAAAAGTGAAAGAATCAGTACCATATACAATATTTTGAAACTTTACAATGCACATAAAACGATTAGAAATTTTTCACTTACCATCAGGCCCCCATATCTTCCCATAATCGACCGAGGAGAGGTGTTGTGGAAATCCGGGTCCCAAGTACTCATCCCACTATAGGGATAGTCATCTATGTACAATACAGCATCTAATCTGATACGCAAAAAACTCGGGTCGAACACCGTCAAAGCCGCCCACCTCCTCCTCTGCATAGTAGTTGCCCCCACACCGAGCGTATCCACCGAGCTCTACGGGGGCCCCATCCTGGTGTATGCGAGGTCGAAGTGTCGAGATCTTCTCAAAGAAGAGAGAGCATAAAACTGTACCATATGCATAGTCATGGTTCACTTGCCACTTGCAAAATGAAAACTATCATTTTCACAATGATAGCATCATATGGGCCCACCCATAGTAGGTCCCACTCAACACACTCTCCACAAGAATCATCTACCCCACAGTGATGTGGTGGAGTGCCTGGTTGCCTAGGATCCGCAGCACTACTGTGGAAACAACACGGATTTGTAACCTCTCTAGATCCCCAATGGGTATCCGTGTCCCTTTAACATGGAGACCTAGAAAAAATGGTGCTCTACGAACTCCATGATGTTCCACCCTTGCAGTAACACTAATTGAGTATTCCTCACCATCCCAAGTGGTGGGAGACCGATCGGGGAGAAATGTATATCACAGACCGTCAACCTCAATCCGGTGCCCATGCACTATAAAGACCTCATGGTTCGGGTCCCAATAAGTGAAAATCCGGGCCAACAGCCAATAAGGGCTCTACAGCTCTCATCGAAAGGGTTCTCCACGAACTTTAGAACCCCAAACCCCAGCGATACTGCTGCGGACACCTAATCCTCTCGGATTGGGCTCTTGATGATGCCCGGAGTCTCTCTCTCTCTCTCCGGTTGATCAAGTAAGCTCTGATATCTACCAAAACCATCATATTTGTCGGTGCATAGAAAAGGAAATACGCTCTCAACTGGCTTGAGTTCTCATCCAAAAAATAGCATAGAAAAACCCCTCTATCGAGGTCGCACTTTTTTGCCCAATCCTGAGACAGGTCGCAGTTTTTGGCTCAAAACCTGCTTCCCAGGTCGTAGTTTTTGGCCCAAAAAGTGCGACCCGGTCATAGAGGTGAAAAAGGGTCTGTTCTTGAGATTCTGGGCCCTAATTTGAACTTTCAATCCATCGAAATGAAAGATTAAGGTTAGGCCTCTTACCTGCAACTAACGGATCTCGATTCCAATGGTCAGTTTGTCCGCTACACTCGCCACAAGATTTAGGGCCTTCTCTCCTCTCTACATTCACCACAACAACACTAGCAAATGAGTGAATTTGGAGGGAAAAATGCCTTATTAAAAGAGGAACCCCTGATTTTTCTTTCGCCTGTTGCAGCTAAACCGTAGCTCAGTTTGACAAACCGTCTATACCATTGGAAAGCTCTCATTGAGCCCTGAAATGTGTATCTATTAGTTTTTTGTGATTTGATACTTCACTAGGACACATTTTATCCACGAAGTGTCACTTCACCACTCCCCAAAATCAAATTTCTTCATTTGCAACACTTGTACTTGGGGCATCACTTTGCCTTCATACTTGTCCATGCTCATGTCAATTTTCGTCATGAGTAACCATCATGTACTCATGCTTTTATGGTCCCCATTAGACCTTTTACAGTGTGGCAGCACCATTGAGTCGCCCTTGTTTAGAGCATCTGATTTGAGTCATGATCGCATCCATGGAGTCTATCCTGAGTCCCTTTGTATCCCAGTATAGCCCTCCATCCTTCATTTCTTGGTTCCTCTCTCATGTCGCAAATTATGGCCTTCAGTCCTACTGTCCCCTATCCCTCATGATACTGTGTCAGTTGCTGCCAGGTCATTCATGCCCTTTATGCTCTAATAAGGGTAGTCGTCCGTCCACTACTCAGTACCCCCCATTTAATCATCATCCCTAGTGTCATTCTATCAGTCGCTCTACTATTTTCTCTGGTGCCTTAGTTGAGGATCCCTTATTACCTCACCTATGGCGGACCTCCTTCTGTCGACATCAGATCATTCATTCTAGAAGATAGGTCTAGAGGGCAGTGTACCTTGGTTTCGACGGCTCCCTCTTGTTCGATGCCCGAGATCGGGCAAAGGACTCCTTACCGACCCTTTGACTTGATTTTTTACGGCTCCGACTCCTTTCGACATGATCGATATCCGTATACTTGATGGTTGATGATGTCGCAGATGATACCCGGCGATTCCCGGTGTGTGTGATTTTCGGCCCTCGCGAGGGGGTGGCCCTACAGGTAGCCCCCCACATGCCCGGATGACATCTTCATTACAACCTTTGATGCAACTCCATATATTTGATGATGTCGGCCTCAGCCGCTTGCAACGCCTTTTTTTTTGCATGTATCAGTCAGATTTTCAGAGCCCTTTCCTATTTACAGGGGCATTTGTGTTGTATTTGTATCTCATGTACTCAGATATTATTGTATAAGTCCTGGCTGTTATCCCTGGCACAGTATGTATGTGGGATTCATTATCATGTTTTTACCTAGCTCATGTTTATGCCAACATGTACTATATTGTTCAGTCCCTTGTTTACTGGACGCACTATTCTTTGTACTTTGTCTCAGCGGGTATAGGTATGCCTCCCCTGCCACCCCCTGGCAGTGCTCACTCATAAAAGGGCTGTGGAAGCTGTCTATAAGTCTCACCTCCTCAGGGTCTAGTCCTTTAGCGCTTTGGTCTACCTTATATTTCTCTCTCTTTGACTTCCCCTTCGGTGTCTAGTGATTGAGTTCTTACAACGTGCTTCGGTCATACGATTAGCTCCTAACGCTCGCACGCTTAGGGGAAATCTATTACACCATTTTGTGGTCATCTAACCTATTACTATTAGATGGACCTAAGTACACCATGCAAGACCAATTTTACCCTAAGTAAAATTGCTTTCACTATCAAAATAACTTAGTAAAACACCTTTATTAAGTTGTTTATGGTCTAAACAGGAAACCCCATGAGGAAATATTAAATAAATCCACATTTGTTTGATTTTCCTCAAGGAATAATTAGTTAAACAACAATTTAATTAATATTCCCAGTCATATTTAACCCAAAACAGGAAAATTAATTAGATAAATTATTTATCTTGTATTTCTCTAGAATATTATTTAAACATATTTAAATAATCTTCCTTGATAGGTAATAAATTATCCATTAATTAAATAAATCATTATTTATTTGATTATTACTCAACCACATCCTTAAAATGATAAATAAATCATTTATTTATTTATTATTTACAAATAAAGGGATTTGACCCAATTACAATTCTTTTTCCCTCCAACAAATATAATAAAATATTCCATAAAATTTGGATCTTGATTTGGTTAATAATACTTTAATTACGCACCAATATCTAGACTAACTCAATATTTTGTTATAAATAGAAGGGTTTTTCCATTCATTCACCACCTTTTTTTGCCTAAAAAACACTTTGGATCTATTATTTTGGTCTGACTTTGATCCACCATCATTGTCATATTTTTCTACCTTTTTGCTTGTGAGCTCCCTTTGAGTTCCATTTTTGTCTAGGTTTTATACACCATCAAGAGAGAGCAATTTTAGAATTGAAGTGTTGAGGACTTACAAGAACCCATCCCATTGAGGAGAATTGGTAACATCCTTCTATGTTTTCCTCCCAGGTGCCCTTAATATAAAATTCATTCAACATATTCTTGTCTTGTCTATTGGATGCATGGAGTAAATCTCATTTTTATTTACTGCTTAATGTCTTTTGATGCATAGATCTATATTTTTGCAGCATTTATCTTGATCACCTAATTGCAGATCTGAAGATATTGGCAGCCATCTTTGTTGTTATGGTTGTTTGTTATGCACAGCTAAAGTGGTATTTTTTCGTACACTTGCAATTAATATTCATACTAACAGCCCTAAATCCCAAAATAACTTCAAAGTTGCAGGTATGAAATAATGCACATAAATCAGCAGTTCTAAAAAGACTATCATTCTTTAGATAATTCAAAACAATTTTTTGGGGCTAATGTTATTCTATCCAGAGGCCCAAAAAAGTGAATGGCTGCGACTGAACTAATGAATGGTGGAAATAAAAAATGTGCTTATGTGTTTTAAAACTAATTCTTTCACCCCTAATATTTTTATGCCATTAAAAAATTTTGTTTTACATGAATACCCTCTTCATGCCAATCTTAGAATAATTTGGAACATTTCAGCTACTTGGAATGTGAATCGATGATCAAAATTTTCCCCATATAGGCAATTGTTGTGGAAGAAGACTTAGTGCTGGAAACACATTGCTACGCCTCATCTGTTTTCGCATAAAACCATAATGGTTGCCCTACTTTCGAGCCTCTGTGTTTGTTATTTGCACAAAAAATTAATGATTGAAGAAAAAAACGGCGTCATTTGTGACAAAATATTAGCAAACTTGTACATCCATCCCCAAGAAGTCACAGAATGGATGGGAGCCACAAGGCGAAATAGCCCTGCACAACCCTCCTGCAAAGCAAGAAAAAAGTATCATTAATAATTTGACATGCCTGCAAGCTCACCTGCAAAGGCAAGGTCATAGAGAAACTAAAATTTCACACACATGGCTTCTCATGTCCATAATTACGATCAACAAAAATCTTAACTAAAATATCTCGGCGGTCGGTCTACATATCGAATCCCGTGCCACAGACCTTTACTAAACTATATACACACATTGCATAAAGATCATAAGATAACCTTCAGTCACGAGTTGTAAAACCATGGCATAGTCTTCACGCTTTATAAGCGATATGTCGGTTACACCAGAATCCCTGTTAAGATCCAAAATATAACATTTGTATCCTCGACTTCATGCAAACACATAAAATAGAATCTTTAAAACCAATATATCTTTCATGAAAAACTCAAAAAAACCAAGCACGACTTCCTCTAGTGTTAATAAAACTTAAAATGGAGAGGCAAAATATATCATTACATACCAGGGATCAATCCAAGCATCCGAGGGAACGAAATTTCACTGGAACTAATCCTAACCCTGAGATTTAAAGCACTCTATGATGAAATCGATGGCAAAAATCTAGGACACCTTTTGTAGGACCAGGAGGTTTTGCAGCCTTGTCATCTACAGGCTTCTTGTATGCTTCGTTATTAGCTTCTGCTTCTCCTATTTGCTTCTTCAAATTATCCATCTCCTTGTAGAAACAACCAACATTTCAAATTCCAAAATAAATGAAAAAAAAAATAATTTGAATGACCTAAATAAAAAATATGCCCATCTTTTGAAAATCCATAAATTATACCTTAGATGGTCGCTGTGGATCAAGAAATAACACACGCAATACTTTCTTCACTACTAATGACTCCTAATTCTCGTCAAACTTCAGATCAAGACAATGGTCATGTTTCAGTTTTGATAAAAAAAAAATAAACATTTCAAATTCCAGTGCCTTAAATCCATAGAAAAAATTAAATTATTATTATTTAACATATATTTCTTTTACAAAGGGATGAAACAGTGATCCAAGTTCACGTAATCTAAGTAAGTATATCTTAGAAAATATGAAAATTGTATCAAAAATTTCCAAAACCACGGTTTACTTAAAGCTTTTACCAATATTTAAAAATCTAAAATCCACACAAGAGAGCTAATATTAAATCAATCAGAATAGGGCACTCAGAAAATTAAAGATAAAGAAATTTAATGAATGTCCCAGTCATGACAAGAACGGATAATTGTGGTTGAAAGGTATAATAACAATATGTTCCTACTGAATCAAAATGGTTGGAAGCAGTGGATGGTGGTTATAAGAGTTTCTAAAACAGTTTTCCACTTACCAGTTCCATAGTAATTTCAACGCCATCTCTTACTTTCAAGCTCATGATTTTGAATTTATCCTTTGTCTTCTTCCTTTCCTGAGAGTTTTATGGTTGCTCTACAAATTTTACAACTACACCAATTATCATCACTATTAGAAAACCTCTTTTGGAAGCCACACATAACATCCAAATATATCATTGATTTAATTTTAAAAAAAAAGGTATCATCCATATCCATGCTCCCAAGTACTATATATCTTATAATGTAAAACTAACGCATCAAATCCGAACCTATAGCAATCAAATTCGATGTTGGACTTGAGCCAATTTATCCACTTTGACAAATATTCTTATATCTTGGTATTGGTGTAGTCCACGTCCGGGGCTTCCGCGTAGTCCTCGTTGGTGTCCGACTGGCCAGAGCCGCATGCATATGGCTTGTCATTCACAATGATCGCCTAGGGGCCCTTGAACATGCACCAATATCCTTTATCATCCTGCTTCACCCCGCACTAATGGTTTATTACGATGTTACCTACAGTCCCAATTCCCTTTTGGTGGAACACATTCACAACATCCTTTAGTTCTTGCTCACTCCCATACTTGGATGAGTCTAAATCATAGAGAATCCTTGGAAAATAACCTAATTTCACAAAAAAACGCACATATATAAACTTACTCCAACTAGAATTTAGAACTCTAATCATGATTCTATCAGAACTCTCATTTGCATATAATTCTACTGCCTTGAATGAGTGTTTTGGCTCTATGGATAGACCCAAAAGTTACCTCGCAAAAACATGAAACCCACTAAATTCATAAACATACCTTCAGGAGAGACAAAATGTGAGGGAGGGAGAAACCAAACGTCCGTAATGCCAACATCCGCTGCATCGTCTACAATTCTCTTCAATACATTATACCATGGAGAAGAACTCTTGTTGATTCCCAATTGAAGCCCCGGAAAAATTAAATTATGCAACCCGTCATTTCGAGTCCAACAAAATCCATATGGCATGCATTTCTAAATACACACTAGTGAAATTAACGTCAGTCCTACCCAGGGTTGGAATTTGGATTCCTCTTTACCCATCTCACAATTGTTTTTTATGTTTTGGGTCTTTAAGCTTCCCATCAAGGAATATTTTGTTTGAAATTTTTCCCTTAATGAGTGATGCTTTGATAATAAATTAACCTTTTACCAATAAAATTTTGATTAAAAAACTACCCTTCAATAACACAATTATGTTAAACAAATTCACATATTTATCACAAGAAACAAAAATGACCATAACACACAATGGCTTACTAAATCCTGAATCCTGGTTTGAAATTGCATGGATCACTCGCAATAAAATCTCAATAACCCTGAAATCAAATATCATTGGGAGGAAGATACCATAACATTTGTATATATCAGATATGACTAAGGAGATCTTATGGGAATTCCCACATTATTTTTTATTCCTCGGATAAATATAGGGTTTTAACTTGGATATCATTATGTTATTGTTGAGGAGGTTTGACTAAAAAAATCTACATAATATGAACTCCAAAAAGGTAAGACGGCTCTTTGAAGTAGGTGAAAGAAATGTCAAAAGCTTCAAGATCCTCCTTAATCTCCTCTAAAAAAATGTCATAATAAAGTAAATAAGATTTTAACAAAATCCAAATAAGCAAGCATTCAATAGCTAAGCTTCTAATCAAGTGAAGAGAGTCAAGCTAGCTATTGAAAGCGCTAGAAGTACCTCATTTTGTGCGAATAAATGGAGTGTTCAACTAAGGACATAAGTCTATGTCAAATTGAAGTGGTATATGTATAAAAATAACCCAAACAGGCTAGGGAACTCACACGAGGAAGTTCAAACCAAATAAAATAATCCAATGAAATAATGGGAAGTTGGAACCATGTGAAAAAGGGTACATATGTCAAGCACTCTCCATAACTACAAAATCAATCATACCAAAGTGTAATTCATATGCAAAATATACCGATATTATTCATAAAAATCAAAATGTCTCCATGTTCGCCTCAATGGGCCTTGGAGAAAGCACAAACTACTTTGTTGAACTTCAAACGCTTAAACTCCTCATCTGCTAGCACATTCATTTGGGCATTGATTTGGTTAAAAATTTTGGCGACTCCTTGAATGTCATAAATTTGGAACTAACAACACTCAGAGATGTCAAAATTTTTTGTTACTTCCAATTCTTGAAGAGATTTAGGCTCTCAAAAGACATTTTATATTGATTATGTATGCCATATTTACAGGGAACAGAACGAGACTGTTGACCGTCTGTCTAAGGACCATCTGTGACAAATTTTGGGCACGTGGAAAATAGAGGAGAAGAGCGGGTTGGTGGTCTGTGTGTCGGACACCAAACCATATTGACATTTTCCTTATTTCTACTTTTCAAACAGTTTAAGATTTATTCTAGCAGTGTTATATATCTTGTAGTTTTTGTACCTACATCACTATTTCGGACAAGATGTAAAAAAAAAATCTTTCATTTTTCTGCTATTACTATGACATGGATAATACTATTGCACTCTAGAACTTTACTGGGGTTATTTTCCCTTAAGGGATGCCTAGTTCATTCAATTTTTGTTGTAACTATGGGGTGTTTCTCCAATATGGAGGCCCTGATCTCTAGTATGGTTTATGTTTTTTATGCTCATCAAAGCTTGATGATACATTTTGTTTTTTGGTGCTTCATAGTCTTTGGTTTTCTAGTTTTTGTCTTGATCTGGACAGGAATCTCTGCTGGCCCCTCTTTGTAGTGGTCATTGAACTCTTAAGGAATTTTACGGCATATATTATGTAACTTTTTGTTATATATATATATATATATATATATATATATATATATATATATATATATATATATATATATATATATATATATAAAGTTTGATTTTTATTTTTTCTAGGAAAAAAATATGCAAAATATACTGACATAGGTTAGGAAACTCATCTCCCCACTCACAACCTATCTAAGCATAATCCAAGTTGGAACCTTGTGAAAAAGGTTACATATGTCAAGCACTCTCCACAATTACAATATCATACATACCAAACTGTGATTCATATACAAAATATATCAACATAGGTTAGGAAACTCATCTCCCCACGCACAACCTATTTAAGCATAATCTTGTGGCAACTAGAATATCATGAAAAAAAAGGACCATATGAAATACCCTTCCTAGTAACAAAGTAACAATGTGTCATCACAACACTACTACAATGCAAAGAGTATCTAATATAATCCATGGTGAATCCATAATAAATCACTGGAAATGTGCTCTAAAGAAGCCACGAGAGAAGTGTCGAAGAGTATGTGCACCCATAATAAACCCATAAATTTATAAAGTGTCGATTTTCATCCAATGATTTTATGTCGTGATGAAAATCACAAGGTGAAATCTAATGCAATATGACGTGTAACAGTCTATAAAGCATATGCTTTGGAACTGTAGAGTTTACATAGAGTATTTTAGTTATGGATTACCTCTAAGAATGTAATTATTTTTGTTGGCCCTCTTCATTGGAAAGGAGTCATTTCAGAAGACTAGTAGATTATAGATAATGTGGAAAAGTAGTATGGAACAAATAAGGTTGACAATAATTCTCTTTTATGAAAAAAGAGATGCCAACCTACTTTCAAATTTGCATGAGACTACAATATCTAAAGAAGGATTGGAATTCTATGTGAGGATTTAGAGTCCCTTGAAATTCCATCGAATTTCGATATGCTTACAGGCTCGTCTTGAGGGAGCGGTGACCCGTAATTCATGGACCAACTCATTATTGTAGTTCAGAAATGCTAAATAAGGTGCAGTTTCATAAAATATTATTTGTAATTTCCTATAGAAAAAAGGGTAAAATATGAGCATTATCTTTGGAACACCCTTTGTTTACTTAGTATCTTCACCCTTGAAGTAGATTAAAATGAAATGAACAAACCTTAAATTGATTTTTTTTAAATGAAAATAAATATAGATAGAATGAAACTATCTTGAACATTTTTTTTTGAGATCTAATACTGACCTTTCAAATAACATGAAGATGTGGGAGGAGAAATAATTATGGGTCGTCCAAAAGAGACATGGTTTAACAACTTTGTTAGATCCGATAATGCTTGTATAAGCACAACAAAACCAGAGAGAAACCCACAAGTCTGAATTTTTTCCAAAGAAGATTGAAGTTGATATATTATTTTAGACATGGAATCTGCATCAGTAATAGTTGTTGCGTCTCTGTGTTTCCATCCTACCCTGCCTCCATCCATTGAATTTGTAAAGGGGATCTTATTAAGTTGTCCTAAATTTATCTGTTTGTATTCCCTTGTGTTTCTACACCCACTTTATCTGTCCCACGCTTCAGAAAACCCCATCCACATTCATTGGGCTAGTCTTGACCTCCCACTAATGAGCAAACAAGATCATATAACCTTATCCTAAGCATTCCAGACTTTCACTCTAAAAAGAATGATATAAGATAATATTATCAATTGCTTTTGTTGTAAATTTAATGTTGGAAAATTTCAGAGGTAATAAAGTCCAAAGACATCGCCATCTATGTGAGAGCACAAAACATCAAATTGGAAGCCTTTGTTTTTCCAAAGGAATAAGTCTGTTCTCCATAAGATTTTTTCACTTATTTAGCCAGAAACCATACCCACCCACAGAAGTATGGAACGTGAACTGGTGGTGATGTCCTTCAGCATGTTGACATAGGATACTAATGACGTTTTCAGGAAAAAATAAGCCGTAAAAAATATGTCTTCCACACTTCAACACACATCAAGAAGGACGGTCACGAAAAAAATTTAACTTTAAAATACAGGAAAACTTCTCTCATATGGGAAAAAGGATCGTCAAATTCCAACCCTGGTCCTACCTAAAAATTCTTGAATGAAAGAATGAATGTGATCTAACTTGAAATAAAACAATATTGAGAGGATCGGTTTTTGACAGCTTAGAAACAGTTGATGTCAACGTAGTTAGTGGTTGTGTAGGCGAGCGTGCTTCCAAGTGCACGGATTGACCTCCGCAAGCGCCGCAAATTAACAAAATTTGTAATAGGAAGAACAAAGGCGAGGGAAAAATATCTGGAATGGTATGGAATGGTATTTGGACATATGTCATAGTGATATGATGTACAAATGTTGAGCTTAAAGGCATAGTGATATGAAGAAGTGTGGACACTCATTCAAAATTTGCAGCAGGATCCTAGTACATCTGATACATTTAGTTGGAAAAATGATTCCTTATGGTACAAAGATTGCTTATATCTTTGTAATAATTCTAAAATAAAACAAAATATTCTTTGAAAATTGCACACTTCTCATTTAGGAGGACACTCGGGAGTTTTAAAAACTTACCACATGGTGAAGAAATAATTTTTTTGGGATGGCCTTAAATCTGATATTCAAAATTTTGTGGTGGAATGTTCGGTTTTCCAACAAAATAAAGTTGATACAATTAAGACCACGGGTCTTCTACAGCCTTTATCCATTCCAAGTCAATGTTGGGAGGATATTTCAATGGATTTTATCACAAGTTTGCCTAAGTCTGAAGGAAATAGTGTCATCATGGTGGTAGTTGATAGAATTACCAAGTATGCACACTTTTGTGCATTATCTCATCCATTTAAGCAAGTACAGTTGCAACTACATTTAAGGAAACAATTCAAAAGCTACATGGAAACCCAAAGATTATTGTAAGCGACAGAGATCCCATTTTTACTAGAAATTTTTGGACGGAATTATTTTCTTGTTTGGGTAGTCAACTAGCTCATAGCTCATCTTATCATCCTCAATCCGATGGTCAAACTGAGATAGTGAATAAAGGTTTGGAGGTATATCTTCGTTTTTTTGTATCTGATAAACAAACACAATGGTTCAAGTTGTTACCTCTCGCTGGATGGTGGTATAACACTTCCTTCCATACTGCAGCAAAAATGACACCATTTATGGCACTTTATGGATATCATCCACTATCCATCACATCATCTTTAAGAGAAAATTCTAAGGTTCAAGCAGTGGAATATCACATCTAGCATCAACAAGAATCTCTCCAACTCTTAAATGATAACCTAAATTTGGCACAATATCGAATGAAACAACAAGCAGATCAACATCGCAGCGAGAGAAGTTTTGATGTAGGAGACTAGGTATTTTTACAGCTACAACCATACAAACAAATATCCCTCAAGCAAGCTGAGAAAAATAATAAATTATTTCCAAAGTACTATGGTCCTTACAAGGTGTTGCAAAAGATTGGTACTATGGAATACAAATTGGAGCTTCCTGCTTCATCGCGAGTGCATCTAGTTTTCCATGTTTCATGTTTAAAGAAGGTTATAGGTGAACAACTTCCAGTTCAAAAAATATTTCCAGAACTTTATGAGGAAGGAAAACTCATATTGGAACCTGAAGCATTCATGGAAACAAGAACTCGACAGCTAAAAAATCAATCAATTTTAGAGTATCTCATCAAGTGGAAGAACTTACCCACTGAAGATTCTACATGGGAGGATGAGAATTTTATACACAAGCACCCAGAGCTACTCAAGCGTTGAGGAAAACACTTTTTTTGAAGGACAGGGGCATGTTAGGTCCCTATATTAATAGTTTAGTCCCTTATTGTTGTTAGTGTAGCCCCCTGTAACCCCAATATTTTTATTATCATGCCCTTACATTATTATTATTAGGTCGGCTAGGATTATATTGTGACACCTTGGACTCCTATATATAGAAGAATGTTTTGTCATTTATATCATCCAATAATTTTTCATTTATGTAATGTAAAGAAGGTTTCCCCCTCAAAGTGGCTTATTTCTAAGGCGTTGATCTCGCTTTTGTTCTATTTTTGGAGCTAGTTTCATAACAATTTTCTCTGGATCATAAAAAATCTCTGGTGGATTAGGATCTAGATTTTTCCTCATATAAAAATTCTTGGAAGCCACATTTAAGCTGAAGATGCTAGTGGAGTCACCAAGGTAGAATTATAACTTAAAAATGTCTGATCTCCTCCTACCTTCAATAGTTCAACTACTTTGAAAAGAAACAACCAGGATAATATAACTTTCAGACTCTTGGCAGACACACCAAAATGTTATCACTTGACTAGGACAGGTTCGGTTGCGTCAACCTCCAACCAAGAGTAATTATTTCAAACCAACTTTTAACTGGAAGTTATCCCTTCCAGACTGAGAGGGCTCTCTCAAGGAAAATAGTATAATGTTCTAAATAAAACTCAAATTACAGATGGCTAACTCTATATTTTTATGTGATTTTTTTAGGTGAAAGAGAGTGTGATGACTGCCACCATTGGGCATGGATTCAGTTAAGAGAAAATTCAATTACAAACAACATTCCTTTATGGAAGTTGAGGCATTTTTGGCTTTAAATTGGTGTGAAGTGAACATTTACAGTTAAACATAGAAAATTGAAGGATGTTGGAGCAATGTGACATCAATTCCAAGTAATCAATAAGTTATGAAAAATGATAACAAAAAAAAATATATGAAGATATAACATAGAAGCCAAAACTGAATCTCTGGTGGAAAAACAAAGTATGCTGCAAATGTATATTAACTGAATAAAAGTTTACAAAAGGGTTTCCTTCTCACATTATCGATCAACCCTTTTAGAGTAAAAAAACTACACATATATAGAGAGAGATCTCCATCTTTCATTAATTACAAAATCTACCACCTGGGCTAGATTCGATCAACAGTTAAGAGACTTAATCCTATTTGTCTTACAAAAAATTGAACCTTTGTAGGTATTTTTTCTATTTTAACATAATTTTAATAAAAATGGGAGCCTTTTCATTTATGATCTCAACTAAAATTATGTTTCTCAACCTTATTGAATCTAACCAACTATTGAATGTGTTAGACTACTAATTTTCTCTTGCCACGTGGCTGCTAATCTGGTTGACTTACTGAAATGTCTTCCTGAAAAATATGATTCCTTTGTCTAATGATGTGAACACTCCTATGACCTATAGCCCATCTAGTTTCCTTTTTTTCTGATGCCCAATAAAAACTTTATAACACGAAAAAACACTTTGACAATTTCGTAGCAAAAATTGGTAGCAAGTTACAAAAAACACCCCTCCACTACCTTTCTGATCTTTCTGCAAGTTTGGAGGTCTTCACATATGTATTTAAGCTAATATAATTCCATTAGAACTCCTCAAGCTGATATTTTTACCTGCATTTCCTCCATGATAAGCTACATCAATTTCGTAGCAAATATTCAACTTAACTATGGGGAGTTTCTACAAAGTTGTAAAATTTCTAAGTTTTTTCTTTTTCATGATTTCTTTAGCCTCCTTGTTAGTCATTATAGCATGTCTAACCTTGTATATTTCTAAAACTATTAGTTAAACATAGTATGGGAAAAATTTGAAGAATTTACCATACTTAAGGAGTGCATGTTATTTCAACTATGAGCTTGAGATCTCTTTTTGTAAGCTCAAAATTGATCATTTCTATTTGAGTTTCCAATGCTTTGACCTGTATTTGAAACTTTTTCATGTCCTCTTGTAGCCAATTGTTACTTTTGTACACATGTTTTAGAATTTTTTGTAAAGGTAGAGTCCTCATCACCATTTCTCCGGATTCTTCTCCAACCCTATTAAATAAATCTAACTTCTTTGACACATCCTCTTTCAACTTTGAAAACAGTAGTTTAGAACCAATCACTTCTTGTTTGGCTTCTTTCAATTGTTCTTGTAAAATTTCTATTTGACTTTTTGTCTAGCACAAGTATTTCCCTTTCCTTTTCTTTGTTGGCTCTATTTTTTCTAAAGGCATTTTTGGCATCTTTTCAGCTTGTTGCATTGATCTTGTAACAAGTTTCCTTGGTTTGAAAATAAAACATGATTACTCTTGTGTGAAATCCAGTTTCTTGGCTCTCTTTTTTTTCTGAGTTTCTATTTTTGTCACTTCTATAGGTTGTAAATCCAAGCTTTTGTTAATCTCAATGGCTTCTAGGATATCATATAAATTTCCCTTCCCTTTATTCTATTTTCTGGTCTTCCTTCTCTCAGTGCTTGTGGAAGTCTTCTTTATAGGTTCTTCCTCTTGTTTCTTCTCTTCCCTAGGGGTTATTGACCAAGACTTTGGATTTTTTCTAGAAGGGGTGGAAACATATAACTCATAACCACTCAAAAATAAGAACGTAAGCTGATCTCTATTTAACTTATTTAGCTCTTCTACAACCAGCAATTTGATGAGGCAATTATGAAAAAAAGAAGTATTGCTAGCATCAAGATTGGCCTGGACCTTGTCAGCCATCTTCCCCAAACTCCTATAAATATAAAAAGGAATGTTAGGAGGTCGTTTACTTTTGAAATGAAAGATAAATCTGAAGTGATACTAGTGAACCATGTTGAACCTTCCTGCACATGTGAATTACTTCTGGATGACCATTAGAAGTTTGGAAAATTTCTCTTTGAGGTAAGTCCTGGAGATGCCAGCAGTCATGTAAATCCCTTTATGTTCTTTCTTGATAAATTCATCACAATTGAGTAGATGAAATTTATGAACCTTGAACCACATTTCACCAGACCTAGGGATATCTATGGCAAGGGAAATTGTATCAGTGGATACTGTAAAATTCACCATGCCCGCCTTTGATTATGTCCATGTGAAATTGATGGAAAAATCTTTGGCAATCCGCCCATGGTAACCCTGAAACTTCTTGCAAAAAAGCAGCCATACCATGCTATAAAATGATTGAGTGAAAGCATGGCCTTCCTCCAATAGCTTCATATCCACATGTTCATATCATACAACTGAGCCCCCTTTGTATTGATTTTCCTATGCCAGGGCTGCAACACGTAGAGAGCTCCTTGCCACCTACAATTCCTCCTAAATACAACTACACAAACTATGACAACAAGGCCAAGCTAAAGTGAAAATAAAACGAGGTAAGAATGAACCTATACAGTGTGAACATTTTAGGGATAATGGATAAATATACTCTATCATATTTTCATACCCATCGTGACTCTGACCCACAACCTTTTTTTTTAAATGTAATATTACCACATTGTTACCAATAGTATCACATTTTCATAGTAGAACATGTGTTCGAAGAGACAGATCTGCTACGGAAGTGTGAGGAACTTTTGTAGCAAACCCTCTGTTTCCCTAACTGGAGCTCCTACATGTTTTTTCAAAACTGTCTAAATGCTAATAATGACCAAATAATCTCGACGCACATGGAAGCTTGGATTCTAAATCTTATGGTTGATCCAACTTAAACTTAAATTGACTCTAAAAACTCTTTAGATAACCAAATAACACTTTGTACATGTACTTTTATTTTCAGAAAAATTCAAAACCCTAACTAATTTGACCAATTGACTCAAAAAATATTTCTAAGTGTTATCATGGATAACATTTGACACCACAAAAATTGGAGGAAAAAATATCAAAAGGGCTATGTTACAGTTGTGATAGCAAAGACACTAGATGTCATAAGTGTATTAAGAAGAAATTAATTTACATAGATTGTGAAGAGGAGGAATAAAAGGAACAAGAAAATTCAAAAGAAAAGGATATACACCAAGAACCAACCCTAGAGAGAGAAGAAATGAATCCAACTATATCTTGTAATGCATTGGAGGGAATTACCACTCCTCAAACTCCCAAGATAGAAGGACATATCAAGAGGAAAAAGTTAATAGTGTTGATTGATTCAGGTAGTACCCATAATTTCATTCATTATAAGATAGCTAAGGAATTGAATGTCTTCAAATATCCAACACTAGAGTGTCAAGTGATGGTTGAAAATGGAGGAATTATAAATTTCTCTGGAAAGTGCCATAATATCAAGATAACCATGGGGTAATATGTATTGAATATTCCAATGCTTTCTATTCCAACGGGTGGTGTTGATGTTGTACTAGGAGTCCAATGGTTACAATCCTTGGGAACTGTAGCTTTCAATTTTCAATAACTTTTCTTGAAATTTTTTTTAGAAGGAAAGGAAGTTGAATTACGGGGTATTGTAGGGAAACCAGGAAAGATAATCAGTTCTAATGGCATGAAAAATATTCTAAAGAAATAAAAACGAGGCGTAATTGCACAATTATGCTCACTACAGGTTAAAGCAGTGCAAGATCACATCGAGCATCAACAACAAGTTCTCCAACTCTTAAAGGATAACTTCACTTTGGTGCAAAATCGAATGAAACAACAAGAAAATCAACATCTCAGCGAAATAATTTTTGATATAGGAGACCGGGTATGTTTATGGATACAACCATACAAACAAATGTTCCTCAAGCAAGAAAATAAGCATAATAAATTATCACCAAAGTATTATGGTCGTTACAAGGTGTTGCAAAATATTGGTACTCTACAATACAAATTGGAGCTTCTGGCATCTTCTCAAGTACACCCAGTTTTCCATGATTCATGCTTAAAGAAGGTTATAGATGGCAAGCTCCTAACTTAAAAAATATTTCTAGAACTTGATGACGAAGGAAAAATAATATTGGAACGTGAAGCAGTCACGGAAACAAGAACTCGACAACTACGAAATCGATCAATTTAAAAGTATCTCATCAACTAGAATAACTTTCCAGCTGAATATTCCTCATGGGAGGATGAGAATATTTATACATAACCATCTAGAACTACTCAAGCATTGAGGACAACACTTGTTTTAAGGAGAGGGGCATGTTAGGTCCCTATAATAATAGTGCAGTCCCTTATTATTGTTAGAGTATCCCCATTATTGTTATTGTTGTGCCCATGTAGAACTCATATTCTTATTATTGTGCCCCATAGGTGTAGCCCCATTATTGTTATTATTGTGCCCATGTGGTCCCCATATTTTTATATTATGACCCCTTAGACTCCTATATATAAAAGGTAGGTTTTGTCATTTGTATCATCCAAGAAATTTTCAGTTAGGTAATGTAAAGGACATTCCCCCTCGAAGAGGCTGATTTCTAAGTCGTTGATCTATCCTTTCTTATATTTTGTGAGTCAGTTGCATAACATGCCATTCCTCATAAAGGTAGAATTGTAGCCATGGATCAACTCAACTTTTTCACCTCCAATTCCAGTGTTACTGGAAGTGTCGCTCTTGTACAGGAATTCCTACATTCCTATCAACATATTGGAGTTAGATTACTAAATGATTCATTGTTGATGGGGACTTTTTCACGCCCCCCCTCCTCCCCTTTCCAACTCCTCACATTTGGTTGCTTATATCATTATGATATCATCCTCCATGATCCTGGCTAATCCATGGATTGTACCGAATGGAATTGACATCCAATTTTTTGGTGACCAGATGCCACTCATCCCCGTTGAGCAAGATTACAAAGTTGTATACTCGGCTTTTGCGGCTCATACTTTTTATTTGATCAATTTCCTATTTTTATTATTGGATTATGGTAAGCCCTCTTATCCTTTATTGCATATATTCTCAACCGATAAAATCATCATGGATATCATGATGTCATAATACATTTCATGGGATGAGCATCACCATCGTTCCTCATTTCTCGATCCTATGGAGGATAATCTCAGTGGTGCATATCTACCTAGTTCAATCGAACCCTTCACGAATTTTTTTTCCAATTAGAAGATCGACTCTAAAAATAACCTCTCGAATATCGAAGACACCATTCCTCTTGATATTTCTATAAAGCGAGGAATAGTCGAAAATATTTACATCGGAGCATCTTTTTCTTCATCTGAAGTTGAGAATTACAAAGCCCTTTTCCATGAGTTTAGAGATGTATTTTCGTGAACGTATGAATAAATGTCAAGCATCAACCCAAAAATTGTGGTTCACGAGATTAAAATGTATCCATGTGCCAAACTTGTTCGAAAACTCCTTGATCTGATTCATCCAAAGAAGGATGCTATTATCAAATTTGAAATTGAAAAGCTCCTATGGGCTGGTTTTATCTACCCCATTCCTCTAATCGATTGGGTGTCGAATGTGGTCCTTGTCTTGAATAAACAAGGAATGATTCAAGTATGCATTTATTATCAGGATGTTAATCGATCTTGTCCAAAAGACAACTATCCAACCCCGTTTATTGACTAGATTGTTGGTGATTGTGACAGTTGTGACATATATTCGTTTAAGGATGGATTCTCGAGTTACAATGAAATCAGCATTCTCCCATAAGACCAACTAGAGACATCATTCATTTTTCCCTAGGGTACTTTCGCTTATAATAAACTCCCATTCAGGCTTAAGAACACGAGAGCCACGTTTCAATGTGCAATGGAGTATTATTTTCATGATATTAAGCATATCATGCAACTACATTTGGATTATCTCCATGCTCATTCCAAAAATCGGGTCGATCACCCATTGCATTTAAGGGCCATTTTTCTCTATTGTAGGCACTATGACATTTAACTTATCTCACAAAAATTTGTGTTTTGTGTGGGTTATAGTTGACTCCTTGGTTTCCTTATTTCCAAGCGAGGAATTCGTATCAATCCTCTTAAATTCCAGGAAATCATCGATTTTCCTGCACCATCTTCCTCAGTTCAGTTACAAATACTCAAATGGAAAGCTAATTTATTGAGGAGGTTCGTTCCTAATTACACAAAATTGACCAAAGGATTTACTTACTTAATGAAAAAGTGGATTCCCTTACATTGGGATGATGTTTTGCAGAAAGCATTTGATGCCTTGAAAGATGTATTGTTTCGGGCATCTCTCTTATATCCTCCTAACTATTAGTGTAATTACTTCATGTACCTCACCGCAACCATTTCTACTATAACTATGGTGTTGGTCCAAGAAGACAACATTGGAACTAAACATCCCATCTATTATCTGACTCAAAATCTCAACAATGCTGAGATCCGGTATACTTATGTTGAAATTTTAGCTTTGGTGGTCGTTGAAGTCGTCCAATGATTTCGCCATTATATTTTACTTTGTATTACTACAATGATTTCAACTTGTAACCCAATGACATACATGTTGTCACACCAACTGTTGGGGGGCAAGTACTCGAAATGGATAGTTATTCTCCAAGATTTTGACCTGGAATTTATCAAATCCAAGTCAAAGAAATCGCTAGTCTTTGTCAGACTAATATGCAATCTACCCTCTCTTCATATGGAAGCTACATATGAATATTCCATCCATGACGAGTCATTATTTATTATATTGTCATCTGACCCATGGTATGGATATTTTCTGATTTATCTCTAAATCCAAACTTTTTGACCTAACACCTCTCACACCAAGCAGCGACGTATCTGGTACCAAGCCCGGAATTATTTGATTATCAGCGACACCATTTACCATTGTGGTATCGATAATATTTTACATAGGTGCCTCACCCTTGAGGAGGCTGAGAAATTTCTAAATGATTTCCACTCAGGAGCATGGGGAAGACATTTATCTAGTTACGCTACCATGCAAAAGATATGACGCACCAATTACTTCTGGCCCACCATTTTCTGTGACTGTATCCTTACAATCCAGAAGTGGCATGCTTTCTAGAGATACGATTGAAAATTCCATGCTCCACCTACTCCATTACATCCTATTTTCATTGTCAGTCCCTTTGCAAAATGGGGTATCGAATTTATGATATATAACCCTCATATGCCTACATCTAATAACACTGGCGAAACAGAAGTGTATTTTTTCTTTAAACACATAATTTCTAGGTTTGGTGTTCTTCAAGCGATATTTATGGATCACAAGAAGTACTTTCGAAATCATATGATGATCAAATTAACTCCCAAATTGGGAATTTCACACGAAAATTCCACTCCCTATTACCCTTAAACTAGTGGACAAGTTGAAGCTATCAACAAAGCTATAAAAACCATGCTTCAACGCATGATAGGGGTCCACAAATCATACTAGAATTTACTTATCTATGTTTCCTTGTGGGCATACCGAACCTCAGTAAGGACTACTACCAGATTCACACTGTTTCAATTGGTTTACGGTCTGGAAGTGATCATTCCCATTGAGCGTGAAATTCCATCGCTAAAACTAGCCATCGAACTTCTCCCTGCTACCTCCGCCGAAGAGGAGCACCTTTTACACTTGACTCGACTAGATGAGACTCGGCATGATGCCACTCTAGCCAATGAAGCTCATAAAAGATGCATTAAAGCACAATATGAAAAAAATTTCCAGCCTCAAATGTTCTTGGGAGGAGATTTGGTACTCTTGTATGACTAAGAGGCCAATAAGTTAGGCCTAGGAAAGTTCAGACTATGTGGTTGGGCCTGTACATTGTAAAGCGAGTCCTTGCAAAAGGGGCATACGAGTTAGTCTACCTTGATGGAATTCCACTATTGTAGCCTAGAAATGGGTCATATCTTGAAAATACTATGCTTGATCCCATGCATGGTACACTGTGTACATACTGTCTATAGGTGTGTTAAGTTTTTTTATAGTGTGTTTTTCTGGGTTTCCAATGGTTTATGTTGATCCTTCTTTAGTTTGGTTTGCAGATGTCAGCCTCTCTCAAAATGTATATTGGTTATTACGATGGCACTAGACGTAGTACTTAGAACCTATCCTCCGCAACGCGGGTCATCTTTGTTCTAAATGGAGAGCTAGTGAGTATGCAAGGGATTTCCATTGGACACTCTACTAACAACATCTTTGAATATAGCGTTGTGGTTGAGTTTCTATCTTATTTTATTTCACATGGTATCCAACATATAGTCATCAGGCTTGACTCACAGCTCGTAGTGCGACAACTTGCAAACATCTATTCGTTGATAAATATTTTCATCCTTCTCATGGTTTTCAGAGTTTAGCCATTTTGATTCCATACAATATGAACAAATTTTTAGAAATCTAAACGCTTTATAAGATGCCCTAGCTAATTCTATTTTAGATAGACATTTGCAACGAATGTAAATAACTTTCAATTCACATCACATTATATTGAAAGAAGATAGAAACTAGGAAAGCAATGAATATATATATATATATATATATATATATATATATATATATATATATATATATAAGTTTGGTTTTAAAAAAATGTGTGCCCCGAGGCACATATGGTTATATCAACCATATCAAAACTACATGCAAATAACTAAGTAGACTAATTAGTGGTGCTCATGATAAAACAACATTGCACGAGCTATCTTGCGCAGTAATCGACCAATAAGACTAGGCACCCCGATGGTGTGTTGTTGAAGTCGCAACGGAAGTTGATCGACTATGGTCTCATCAATACGGTGAGTCAATCCCTCCACATGGCACTCTACTTCTGTCAGGACTTCTACTACCTCAATATCTCATAGCGCATCCCATCCTACCAAAGCAACCGATAATGGTTCCAATGCCTCCTCCTTTGGCTGTCTCTCTATGTGTCAAATATATGTAGCAACCATTGGTCGAACACACCCAATATCTGCATGAAAACATCAAATAGTTTAGTTTCAAAAACATGAAAAGCACAAAAAAAAATTGTAAAAAAATTAAAAACTTAATGGTGAAATATGTTACTTGAAGCATCCCATTGCTCGCCTGCAAGCAACACGAGCTCAGGATCATCACAGAAATCCATCTCTACATAAGGATAGTCGTCTATCACGATGAAATTTCTGCGTAACCATCCAAATAAGTATGGTGAAAATATTATTGTTGATTGACCTACATGTCTGGCCATGTGGTCTATCCACCTCCTCATCCTTGGGACCCTCGAATCGAAGGGCTCAAGTATAATATGTTGCAGCTTTAGTAGTGGTACCCGCTCTAAGGAAAAAGAGACCAAGATGGAACCATAGCCGAAGTTGACTAGCACACCCTCACTCCTGTTGAATAGTATCTGTTGTAGGCACTCTACCCCATACTACATGTATGATCTGCTCGCCACATCTAATGTCTAACTGCCTGCTAATCTAGCTATGATGAAAAAGATCATTATCAAAGGAAGTTGGGACAAATCCTTGATGTTAATATTTCCATCTCTAGTAGGGACGACTCGAGATATTCAATAGGTATCAATGTAATCTTTCACTGTCTCACC
Source organism: Pinus albicaulis (assembly GCA_034641835.2). Lineage (NCBI taxonomy): Eukaryota > Viridiplantae > Streptophyta > Pinopsida > Pinales > Pinaceae > Pinus > Pinus albicaulis. Next base: position 189,564,105 of record CM076582.1, on the reverse strand, counting down.
ACCACTTCTTCCACCTAGAAGAGAGATGGGGGCACCTTGCTTTGACAATCTTGTCATAACGTAAATGTCGTCTACTTGAACCTCGAGAAGATTCTACCCAAACCTCAATTATTGTGCCTGAATGTACCATGAACATACAAGGTATTTCAACAACTCCATTTGTTTCCTCATATAGGGAAGCTAGAAGAATTTTAACAACCTGCAACTTCTAATCACCCGGATGGTAGTAAGGTCATTTGAAGAATACATATCATGTGCTTCATGTTCTCGTTCTCTATAGATAAATGCAATTCTATGTTGATGAGTTCCTGAAACATCAAAAAATGACTCATTATTTTCTTTTCCGTGCAAAAATCTTGGCAAAACTTGATGCAAAAATGAGTACATAGTTGGACAAATTCGCCCAACACACCCTAGAAGACTAAGGCAGAGCATTGTACCTCTTCCTGCAGTGTTACTCTGCCTAGGTGCAATGCCCTTTTCGACACTGATGGGGCGCGTTGGTCCTAAGGAATATTTTTATGAAGCCAAGGGGCCTCAAAACCTCAAAAAAATTACATGAAATCATAAAATTGAATCGTGAAAATATGAGAAATGTTTAAGCTCCTACCTGGATCCGACGACACTTGAAACAGTTCCCTGGATTGGTCGCAATTAGCTGTAGAAAATCGAGTGCAAAAGAGCTCCAAATAATCACTATTGAAGGTAAAGTGTGAAATGGTAAAAATGAAAAGTCATTTTAGATATTTATGATCATTTTATCATTATTTTATTCATTATTAATATATTGACCTAGATATGCTACATTTTTACTATGAAACATGTATGTTTAATCCTTCTAGTGGTGTTTTGAAGCAGGTCAACAATTGTTAGTAGGTTTTTAATGCTTTGAACGGGTTATTTTAACCAAGGAGTATACTTTTATCTCTTTTTCGGACTCTATAAACCAATGAAAAAGGAACCCTCTGGATTCCTATTTCAGTGCTTTTCAGACTCCCAAAATATTAAAATATTGTCGAGCAATTTTCCTTTCGAGCTCGTAAAAGTAAAGGAATGACGTCTGCTCAATATAAGTTTAATCATTTTCCAAACTAAGATAGACTAGATATGAAAAAGGAATAACCCTGTCAAACATGGATAAGAGGTTCTCTTGAGTATTGTTTTCTACCTTTTTTGACTTGAGAGACTATCTACGAAAAGGGACATCTGGAGTTTTCTTTTCTGCATCTTTTTCAAACTCTTTAAACATGAAAAATATGTTGAGTTTTACCTTCACTATACTCGTTGAAACATCAAACAGTGATGGGCTTGTCAAACATGACATGGTCGAGCCACTCCTTCTTAGGGTTCGCTAAATATACTCGAAGGGATTCATCTGAAGGATGAACTTACACATCAATAATATGTTATCCTCCTCTATCTTCTTAAAAAATAATGAGGTATTGACAAGTATTGTTGGTGAAAATACGAAAATATGGGATTCCTTTTTGATAAATGGCAGCGAGTCCTTATTTAAAATGACACTTTCCACTTCATCATCGTGTCTATTGGATTGGGTAATCTTCTTTCCTTTTAGTTATCATACCATTTTTTAGAGCCTCCATTTTGGTTTTGGGTCAATTTTTCCAACTCCATTCAGTGTCGTTATGTGTTCAAGAGAAGTCATTTGAGTTGATCTCTACTAAAATACTCTTAAGCCTTCATTTCATGTATGCCTTCCTAATCCAATTCCATATTAGCATCTATCTGATAATTATATCTCACTCATGATACCCGTTTAATGTTGTTGATGGAGGGTAGATCAAGGCCCTCCTGGGATGGGTCACTTCCTGTCGACATTAGTACATCATCTAGGAAATTGACTTAGAAACACCCCTTTTGTGTGGTGTTCGACATCAACTCATCTAATCACACCATGCAGTTTTTATCGTAAGTACCTTGGGAGCCATTAACACCATCGATGGTTTATCTCGCATTAGATGGTGTCTACCATGTTCGACTCCAGCTCATTAATTCACATGGATAGACTCATACATTGGTTGGTCATGCGGACGAGATAGAAGACCTCAGATTTAGTTTCATCCATCTGGACTGTGATTTTAGGAGTTATACAAAGATCACAATGTATAATGGTCATAATCAATTAGATATTCATACTGTCATGAGTCCATCAGTTGCATCGATGGACACATATTTTGATCATTACACATGTTATGCTAGCTTATGAGCTAAGTATCTGTATGGCTTCCTCAACAACAAGATGTCATGATAAATGTGTTGTAACAAATGAATTTATCCAGTTATCCTTGATCCCTACGTGTCATAAGGTAAATCATTGTAGTAATTTGTCACCATCTCTGATTTTACGCTTTAGGGAGCATTCTGTTATAGGCCATTTTGTCACATCCAATAAAAGTGAACCTCCTAATGGGATCAATCAACATCCTATTCCCCTTTTTCATCATCTTGCACAAATCCCTAAGCATATACTTTTCTTTCCTAAGAATTTTAATCCTAAACTACCTTATCTGAGCCAATTTTAGGACCAATGCTCCCTGCAAGCCTTCAAGTTGTCCTTGATCTCTAAGTGTCACAAGGTAAAGCATTGCAATCATCAGTTACCATCTATGACTTTTCACTTTAGGGGGGGTTCTGTTATAGGCCATTTTGTAACATCCAATAAATGTGAGCCTCCTAATGGGATCAATCAACATCATATTCCCCTTTGTCACCATCTTTCACAAATCCCTAAGCATTTAGTTTTCTTTCCTTAGAATTTTAATCCTAAACTTACTTATCTGAGCCAATTTGAGGACCAACGCTCCCTACAAGCCTACTAGGGTTGCTCCATTGTGGCCACCATTGGCCACCAGCAGGATTCTCTCCTTTGCACCTGTGTTGGTTCTAGAATTTCGGGAGAATGATCAGGATTCCAAAAGCTTCGCCTTCTAGGATATTCCATAATTTGTCTAAAATACTTACCTTAGATTGACAATTGAATCCTATCCTACCCTAATTTGCATTTTTCACCTCTTATCCTTAGATCCTATCCATCCATCAAAGGTGGATCTAAAACCTTAGAATGGTAATTGGATAATAACTCCCAACTTACCCCTCTCTCATATAAATTTACCCTCTCATATGTTTGAGGTAATGGTTGGCTTTGGAAAGTGATTATGCCCTTATTTTTTTATAATAAATAGTTATTATCCATGCATAGGGTGTCTGGAGGTGCATGTTGTCACAAGGAAAGGATGAGTCAACAACTTGGAGGAGCTCTTCACAAGATCGACTGCTACTCATGGTTGTAATATCCTTCTATTTATATAATGCAATGAATTCTCTGTTTTCCTATATGTGATGTCATTATTTCATTTACTTCAATACCAAGTTGATCTATTGAATAGAATACTTAGATGATACTCCATACATCTCGTAGTTTCTTCACTTGTGTTGTCTGACTGTGCGGGATCTAATTTTGGCAGTTGGAGCTGGAATTGGACCTTCCAAGCTAAATAAGGAGTGAAGTGTGCGACGGATATGAGGTAGGAATCACTCCATAATCTATCTATTCTAAGGAAAATCATTTGGTTATTTGTTTCTCTATTGTTCTAGGTCGGCTACCACACCTAGGGGAGATACCTTTGTCCGCAATCGTAAATCTCGTAAAAGAGGGGTTTAGTTTTGTGATTCTAAGTTTTTGAGTTTGGAGTATTATAGTGACTGGAAACATTAGAAAAAGAAAACATACTTCAATTATTGTAAATCCAAAACTATTGTAAGCCAACGACTTGTAAACCTGATATTGGAAGTTGGAACAAAAAGTCTAACTTCTTTGTATTCTTCCATTTCTTGCAACTTTTGAATATTTTTCCATCGACCATTTTAAATTTGCACCAAAACCATATACAAAGTTCATACGGGCATGGATTTGAACCTGACCCCACGATAACCACTTGTCATAATTCATCAACGGGACAACAACCCTATTGGTAAATCCACCTGTCAAACTATGATATAAACCTTAAATTTTCCCATTCGACCAATTGCAGAGGATTGAAGTGACGAAAAAAGGAGTGATGAAACCCTGAGATGGGAATATTTCTAGATGCTAAAAATATTCCTTTAGGGTCTAGAGGTGCCAGTGTCATAACAATACAAGTTTATAGTCATTGTTGCATGATTTTTCGCTAGGAATCCAACCGTGTAGGTTGTTTCTCCAGCTAGGGTCTCCATTTTCAGGCCATCACCAGAAGTGGAGGTATAAGGTGTCATATTTGCAAAGTTGCTTGTAATTTATTTCTTCTACCAATTTAATGAAATATGCCTCCCCACATTGATTAAGGTCGAGAGACGTAGCCGACACTAGGTGAAATCCATAATCAAATCATCTTGTGTGTCTGATCTCATGTTTGCTTATGATTTCTTCTTCTTTTCATGTGTTTAAGTTGCTTGGTTATATACACTCTTTTATATGCAATTTTGTATGGATCCATGAAGTAAAAGATCTAGATCACTTGTCATTTTAATAATTTTTTATCGAATTCTAGACAATAGATTGGAAAATAAACTAGAAAACTTCCCAAAATGTCTCACTTAAAGATTACTCAATAAGAGAATAAATGCTACACAAAAATTTATGTGGAGAGATCCAACTATAAGAAGAAGGACGGTGTGTAGAAGAAGAAATTGTTGAATTTCCACAATCTTGAGTCTAGGATATAGTCTTAAAATCTCTGACGCTACCAAACCAAGAATCTCAACATAACTAATTTCCACAGCGGAATATAAACAATAGTAAATCACACATGCACAAAACTTAGAAATTTTTTTACAATTTTCAACCCTATTATGTCATATTAAACATCATATAATAAAATAGTATAGGGCTCATGTACCAAGGATAATGGCCCTCAATCATCCACTAGTACAAGATACAAATTGGGGCTTGGTTTCGGTACATCGATGACTAATATGCCCCCAACAAGATACTCTAACCATCTGGTTGATGCAATCAACTCTCTCATCTCCTCTCGTTCGTACCTTGTACCTACCTAGTCCTTCAGCTCTCGATCTACAACTCCTGCTTCTATTACAGCTCCTACTTCTATCAATGCTTCAAGTCCATCTGAACACTACACCTCAGATATCAATTTCCTCACTAGTTGATCATTCATTCTCCAAGTCATTAACACATCGAGGCTCCTGATGAGTTGTTCATAGCTCCACTTGTGAAAAACTCTCAATATGCCCACTACTTCTCCTCACCTACTGAGGGACTTCAGCCCACTATGGTCTTCCTATGCTGCTATAATGAAGACCAACATAGGGCACCAAGGATTGCCACCTATCATTGCAAGATGTCTATATCCCATAATGAACATGGGCTAGGAGGATTTTCCATCATCAATTGTATAAGTCATCTTCCACACACAAGTCTAGGGCTACAAAAACAACTCTCAGTTGATCAAACCCTTGAGCTCAAAAATTGCCACTCTAGAAACCAAATAAGTCCATGAAGATAGTGCACACCAGGCTCTAACTTGGGAACTGTCAAACCTAGTCCACTCTCATGCTGCCTCCAACATTCCACGAGTGACCAAGTCTTATTGTAGCATTTTCTCCTAGTTAGGCCATCCAAACATGTAGGAGACCTTTACACATCATTTTTAACATACTTGATCAGCAATCCTCTTCTAGGACACTCATCCTCGAGCATCCAATCATCAACCAAGGGTCAATCTACAACTCACTATTTTTTTCCCCTTGTCTTTATTTTTTTGCTTCTAGAAGACTGGTTAGTGAACTCCAAAATACCTAAACCTCTTCTCCAAAATTACGTTATCTTCTTCCAAAAGAATGGTTCATTTGTCTTCCAATGACAAGTATCCAAATTTGTTGTAGGGTATGAGGCTCCTTCTCAACATATCCTACATCCAACCTGTACCAACCAACAACATATAGTGGTACCAAACAACATAGAAAAACCTATGACTTGTTGCGCTTAGTCTTGGGCACATGAGGACTAGAGAGAGGGCCTCAACTATCCTTTCGGCCCTCACAAAAGGTCCTCCCACATAGCTGTAGAAAAAAACCTATTCTGCAACCATGTGAAGAGATAACCCACACAAAATAGCACATAAACATACTTAAAATTTATCCGTATTGTTGCAACCTAATATAGCATATGAGACACCTTGATTTTTCCCACAAGCTCAAACTGAAGTCACCTTTCTTGTTTCCTAGGGTTGCATCCTTTTCCATAGAAGATCTACCAAAAAGCACATAGAATATTTTCACAAAACTCAATTACATTGTTTCATTCCTCTTGCCTCAGAACCACTCTCAATTTCAAAGCTAATTTTTATGTTGAATGCACTTTGGATGTGTCTAAATGCCTCAAACTTGACCTATATTTATAAGCTTCAAGTGGCTCCAAATAATTGAATATGTGGGTTGTCATAAGGTCACTTAACCACTAAGTTGACCTTAACCTTGTGCCATAAGCCCAAACATAATCTTCAAAAACTCATAACTCTTCAATGACAACTCAGAATCAGATGTTTTTCAATTTTTTGGATTTGTCTCGATGAGCACTATCATCCTCATCCATTACATGTTGAAAACTCGTCACAGTTTTATCCCAAAGATCAATGGGTGCAAAACCCCAAGCTTGGGTTTCAATCCCACAAGGCCACTTGTGGAGCTGCTACCTCCAAAACATTGATCCTCAAGGGTTAGAGTACCTCCCAAGCTACAAAAAAAACACTCTCTCTTAGTGAGGGAGGTACTCAGCCAAGACTAGAAAGTAACCATCATCATCTGGTGACACTAGCCCATCTGTACTCCATCTCTGCAACATACCATGTAGAATGAACCCTGCAATCTCAGTAGTGCCTCTGGCTCATCATATATGAACCTGAAGATCCCAAACCTCCATAGGGTTGCTCCCTCTTAGGCTAGGCTCCCTCGGAGCCTACATGATCTCCATTGTCTCAGTCCTCCAAGCACTCATCCTCCTGGATCAAATATCACTCATGAAAATCCCTCCAATATTGGATATGAAACATCACAATTTGATGAAGACTCTAGCCTTCCAATATCTAGTCAATCGCATGAAGCCATCTCGATCAACCTGATCTTGTCCATCTGAAATAAATCGTCCATTTGTCCCAAACATCCATGACAAATCGACGGAAGTCCATGATCAACAATCTTCCCTACAAAAAACTATTGTTCACTAGGCTCACCACCAACCCCCTAGAACTCCCAGCCAATCTTGTTGCTAACCTAGTCAAGAACACATATCCATGTATTTAACTGAACCCTTTGCTCCATGATCGACGCACCTACAACTCCCTCTGATTTTATTCATTGTGCACACTCTGATTCACTATCCCTAAAAGTAGCTCAGATACTCTCTGCTACCATGTTGAATTTCCACGATCTTGGGTCTATGATAGAGTCTTAAATCTCTGACGCTACCAAACCAATAATTTCAATACATCTTCTTTGCACATCTAAATATAACAATAATAAATCACACATGTAAAAGATATACACAACTTTTTACATTTTTCAACCAAACTTCGCTATATTAAACAACATATAATACAATAGCATAGGTCTCTTTTACTAGGGATAATGGCCCTCAATCATCCACTATTACAAGATACAAACAGGGGCTTGGTGGCAATATATCGATGACCAATATGCCCTCAATAATATACTTTGACCATCTAGATGAGCAGTTGACTCTCACCTCCTCTTGATTGTGCCTTGTACCTACCTGATCCTTCAGCTCTCGATATGTACCTATTGCCTCTATCAATGCTCCAAGTCTATCTGACCACTAAAACTTGACTATCAATCTACTTACTAGTTGATCGTTCGTCCACCAATGCATCAACACATCGAGACTCCTGTCAAGTTTTTCACAACTCCACTTGTGAAAAACTCTCAATATACCCACTACTTCTCCTCAGCTACTCGGGAACGTCAGCCCACTATGGTATTTTTGTGTTGCTCCAATGAAGACCAACATAGGGCACAAAGGGCTTCCACCTATCACTCCAAGATTTCCATCTCCAATAATGAACACTGACTAGAAGGAATGCCCATCATCTTTTGTATAATTCCTTCTCCCGACATAAGTCTAGGGTTGCACAACCTAGTCCTCGTTGATCATACCCTTGAGCTCAAGAACTGCCACCCTAGAAAACACCTAAGTCCATGAAGATATTTCACACTGAGATATAACCTGGGCACTATCACGTTATCCTCCACCAGACCATAAATTTCCAATCCACGTTCACACTTGGTCCACTATCATGCTTCCCTCCAACAGTCCAGGAGTGACCAAGTCTTGTTGTAGCATCTGCTCCAAGTTAGGGCATCCAAACATCTAGGAGACCCTTACACATGGCTTATAACATACTTTATAAATGTTCCTCTTCTAGTAAAATCATCCTTTGGCATCCAATCATCAACCAAGGGTCCATCTGCAACTCATTATTCTTGCCCCCTTGCATTTATTTTTGTCCTTCTAGAAGACTGGTTAAGGCACTCCAGAAACCCTAAACCTATGCTCCAAACTTGTGTGATCTTCTTCTAAAATACATGTTCATTTTTTTTCCAATAATAGGCATCCAAATATGTTGTAGGGTATGAGGCTCCTCCTCAATGTATCCTACATCAAACCTATACCAACCAACGACATATAGTACCCCTAAACAACAAGGAAGAACCTCTGTCCTACTACACTTATTCCTAGGCATTTGCGGCCTAGAGAGAGGGCTTGAACTAGCCTTTTGACCCTCACAAAAGGTCCTCCCACATAGTTGTATCAATAGTCCTATTCTGCAGCCCTGTGACAGAGATAACCCGCACACAGTAGCACATAAACATACTTCAGAGTTACTTGGATTGCTGCAACCTGATCTGGCATATGAGACACCTTTATTCTACCTACAATATTTCCCCAAAGGCACCTTACTTTCTGCTTAGGGCTGCGTAATGTTCCACAAAATACCTACCCAAAAACACATAGAATATCCTCACAAAAACTCGGTTGCACTATCTCCTTGCTCTTTCGTGAGAACCACACTCAATTTCAGAGCCAATATGTATGCTGAATGCACTTTTGATGTGTCTAAATGCCTTACACTTTACCTATATTTAAAGGCTTCAAGTGGCTCCAGCGAATTGACTATGTGGGTTGTCATAAGGTCACTTAACCACTAAGTTAACCTTAACCTTGTGCCATAAGCCCACACACAAACTTCAAAACTTCATAACTTCTCAACAATAACTCGGAATCAGATGATTTTTTATGTGCCCTATTCTTCTCAACAAGCACTATCATTCTCATCCATCACATGTCGAAAAATCATCATGGTTGTGGCCCAAACGTCAATGGGTTCAAAACCCCAAGCTCGATTTTTAAGCTCCCAAGGCCACTTTTGGAGCTCCTACCTCCAAACCCTCAGTCATCAAGGCTTGGAGAACCTCCCAAGCTACAAAAAAAAACAACAAAAACACTAGAAAGGAAACAAAGCCCAAATTTTCCATTGTTTTCTTAATTCCTTTTGACTATTTGACACTTAGTTGTAACCACTGCAAATTTCATGAAGGGGAAAACTATGAAAAAATGGGATGAAGGTCTATACATCATGGAAAATGTGGTATGCTGGAAGATGAAAATATTTAAAGCGACAAATGTTTTAGGACATGATGATATTTCGTGGTAAATGGTCTCATGGAACTTGTAGGCTCAAGATATGATAGTTGTCTCGTCTCACAAGGTGAAATGCGGCTTTTTGGAAGCAATAGTTATGTGTGGTGTGAAAAGGAGCATGGAAGAAAGTTACATGTGTGGAAAAATATCTAAATGGTGGTTTAAGGCTAAGAAAACAATAAACAAAATATTAATGGAGTTGAAAAAATTTCATGCAAATGGCCATATGAATTTAAGACTTGATAAGGCTTTTATACCCCTGATAGATCACTGGTAAGTATGTATGTATACTTAGTTTACGTAGGGGAGCATGATGAAGCATGTTGAGATAGGAAAACATGTGATATTCTCAAATACCTTTACATTGATTTGGGTTTGGCCTAGAGGAGAGTGGCGGTAGCTCACTTGGCTAATTTGGCTAATTTGGATAGATTTGGTCAAGGAAAACCAAAATTCAAGTTTAAGGGGGGGATTGTTAGATAAACTTGACCCAATGGTGGAGTTGAGGTTGTGTCAACAATTGTGTTTAACAATTATTGTTTTGAGCACTTGGTATTGGTGAATCATAGTATTAAGCTCATGGTATTACATGTTGTTACGTAGCTAAATCCTCTCTGCAGACAGAGATGATCCCTCTAGCCCTGGAGTGGGTCTAGTAACAAAAGGGCAAACTAGAGTGTAGGCTCCTAATTACTGAATGAAATAGACATGGTAGATCAACCTACCTGGAGTCCAACGATGTCGTCGTAGCTGTTGTAGTGGTGGCCTCTCGATTCCTGTCTCGACAAGTCACGATCCTTTCGCAGCAATGCTTGGATACCTGCACAAAATCAACAAACAAGAGCAGCATACGAAACAACAATCTCATTCATAATTACTAACCAGTCAAGGAGGGTTAAGCATATTGCATTAATAAAATACATCAACGCGATATGGGAACCAGGCAATAGTTATACATATGTATTAATAGAATAAAGAGTTACAACCAAGCCTTGACGGCGTAGCCTCCTTCAGCAAGGTTCAGTTGAAGCGTGTCTCGATGAATGTCAGGGAATTCGGACGGGAGGAAGGCACAAACCTAAGCTCTCTCAATAAGGGACTCTTATGTTCTATCTTGAATAGAAATCTCTCCAGCGTTTATGCTTCTTCAGTTCAGCTCAGCTAGCTTCATCAATGGAGGATGAGCTATATTTATAGAGGGAGAGGATAAGATTGGGATCCCTACTATGGTGGAAGGGAGGCTTTATCTCATGGGAAGTTTCCCCAAAAGGTGGAAACAAGAGGCCAAAGGAGGAAGGTCATGGTTATTCAGTCTAACCACTCCCCATGACTCATCCACGAAGTTGTTATGATCGAAACTTCGCCTCTATTTTTAAAAAACTTTCCATAAACATATTGGCACAGGAAGCTAACTAAGATAGAGAACCAGCTAGCATGGGGGCCAGTGCTAATCTGCCTCATCGACACAAGGGCATAACTGGCTACCAGTTCCAAGGAAAAAATAGGTGTTTTTGGTGGTATGTTCGGGAAATGGTCAATAGAAGGAATGTTAGACTCATGGTAAGGGATGCAATGATGATATTTGCAAGGCATGACACTTTATTTTGTTCACAGAAATGAGCCTCCAATGTGAAGGATGGGGATTGCATGGATGGTGACAAAATGTTGTGTAACAGATTCTCCCTAAAGCATGAGGTCTGAGAGAGAGGAAGGGGTGAAATGCTTTACGAGAATGTGTTCAAACCAAACACTACAGTCGGAAGACCTGCAATTACAAGTACAATAGATATCTCTGAGACATGAACATGTGGCATGGGCGCAGCCATCCATAATAGAGTACATATATGAACTGAGATCCAAGGTATGGATGCAGGCATCTAGCAGTAAGGATCAACAAATAGACTCAAGTATGGTCGCAACCATCCAATCAAAAGAGTCATGCAAAAAATCATGACACATCATAACATCCTGCAGCCTAGATTTTATCAGACAAAACCCAGGGTCTTTTGCTCCATCTTAATCCGAACAAGTACAGATTCAAGCATGTGATTATGTGAGCTGAAGTTGAACATGCAAGAAAATCACCTAATTACCAGCCAATGATGAAAGTTGTTAACAGGCACAGGAGAAACCACCAATAATGATAATGGCTCTCAAGGTACAATAGATACAATCCACGGAATTTGAATAGTGAGCTCGCGTCGAACACCCATAGAATCATTCAATCGAAGGCCAATGATGTGGACCTGTCGTCGAATGCGAAGAACCTGCCATTGAGGCATGCAAGCTCCAAGGTACCGGTAGGGATTCTATAGACCAACTTCCTGGATAATGAGTTGAAGTCGACAGGAAGTGACCTGGTCGAAGAAGGGACATAATGTATCCCACATCATCAACATGAGACAGAGGAACATAATGATAGTGAATCAGGATCAACAGAGAATAAAAGGGAGGTTGAAAACTACAGAGGCAAACTTCTCTTGAACATATCAGCGACACGACTCTGGATTTGGCAGTATTTGACATCAAGGGATCTGAGGTCATAATGACGTGGAAAATAGCAGATGAGAGGTCAAAACAGATTACCCAAACCCACGAAGGCAATAATAACGAAATGAGATGTCCCCAACCCGACACGAATGCAGACGAGTGTCATGTTCAAGAGAGACATACTGCCGACACAACTAAAATTTGGTTCAATTTTCCCCCACAATTTCTAGCGAGTACCCCAATTATTTTTTAAAACAAGCTTGAAGGGGATAGCATATGCTTGTGCTAGAAGTTTTTCCTTCAGACAAATCCATCCTAGTACATTTTAGGAGCCCCAGGAAGGAGGAACTCAATGAACGTCATCGTGACGATGTTCGATGTCATCAGGGTTAATGAGTCTGACAAAGGAAGAACTCGACATCTTTTCATGTTTAGAGAGTTTGAAAAGAAACGGAAAAGAAAACTCCATCATGTCCCTTTTCGTAAGTAGTCTCTCAGTTCTGAAAAGGTAGAAAACAATATCTGAAAGAACCTCTTAGTCGCCATAGCCTAAGGTATTCTTTTCTCGTAAATAATCTATCCCAGCCCAAAAAAGGGGTAAACGTATACTAGGTAGATATTGTTTTGCAGCCATTTAATGAGTTAAAAATGACAAGAGTCTTGGCAATATTTTCAGTTTTAGAGTGTCAGAAAAGATCTGAAAGATGACTCTAGTGGTGACCTTTTCGTGTTTTTACCGAGTCCGAAAAAGTATAAAATATAACTTGTGACTTCATCACTATCACATTAAAAACGTGTTGCTGCACAAGAAACAAACATAAAACCCATTTCTCAAAATAGCATATTGTAATAATCGAAAAAAATGTATTAAAACCTAATTAGGGTTCTGAAAAGTTATAAAATGCCAAAAATGGTAAAATATAATTACTTTTCACTTTTACCTCTTGTGGAGCAATAGTGACCCCATTTTACCTTGCGATTTTGCGGAGAAAATAGCGGGAAATCCAGCAGACCAATCTTCAATCCATCAGTTCTAGGTAAGAGCCGACATTATTCCCCACATTTTAAGCATTCTTTCTTTACCTGCAATCTTTAGTTTTGATTTATGAGGGGGAAACTGTGAAAACTAGGGCACGGCAGTCGGCGCAGGTGTTGGAGTCCCATGATTTAGCAGATTGGTAGACCAAATGCACAGGGTAACATGAAACTAGTCTTTGGAGCCCTAGGACCTATCCTTCCTGGACTCAGAGAGGGATCTCTCTATTTGTTTGTAAAGGATATGAACTTGTTTGATTTATAGGGTTGATTTTAGGCTAGTTATTAAGTGTGAGGTTTTTTTGTTTTGTTTTGGTTGGGTATAATGATCAACAAGCATAGGTAGAATGAGGAAATCTCTAAATAATTGGAAAATGGAATCTAATGGAAGTCATGATAAGTTCATCAATGGATCAGGGAGCATCATAGGGAAAATCTAACTTGGTCAGTGGATATTCAAGTTTTTAGGGGTAATGAGATGGACATCAATTGTAAGAATGAAAAGTAGGACAAAGGGAAATCAAGAATCCTTTATCATATGTACTTCTCAACAAAGGGACTTAAATATCATAAACATGAAGAGGCAATTAATAGACAGGGTAAACCATAAATTCTTTGATTCAACTAAAGCAGATGATAATCCAAGACAAACTTTTCCAATGAAATATAGAAGGCGAGAAACTCATTTAACTTCTAGTGATTTCACTTTCAAGGAGAGAAAACACTTAAGACACACATATAACTGTAATCAGAGAAGAGGGAACTCCTAAACATCCTTGATTATAGTTATGAAGATCTCTAAAACAATTAGTTAAGAAAGTACAAAGGGTATGATCAAAACAAAACCTCTTTGGCAGACTTTAAAGAATGGCACTTTAGAGAGAGACTTCAAAAACAGTGTTTTAGTGGCAGCAAGTAAGCAGGGCTAGCCATAAATCATGCTTGATACCAACTATCTTCAACTATTTATGAAATAAAAAAGCTTAGGGGGTCTAGAGAGCAATTAAGAATTCTCTAAAATGTCCTAGCAGAAGAAAACATTAAGGCAGTGAAGAATAAACAGAACTAAGGTGCTTTCAGAAGACATTTCTTAGTCTAAATCTTTTATTCTACTACAACATAGAAAGATGGAAACATAATGAAACAGGAAATAACAATGACAGATTAGAAGCACTTCACCAACAAACCAAGCTCAGGTATCCAGTGATCTAGCCTCCTCCATCAACAAACAAATCAGGTCATCCACAAGTTCCAAGACATCAATTTCTTTTCAACTTCCAAGAGACTATGTATTACTTCAAAGAGTCATCAAATGCCAACAAGATAATGAGTTCATATGCAGTATTTATGCTGCAAATGAGGAGGTGAAGCTAAGCTAGGGTTTTAGTGTCATTTATTATAGAGTTAATGAATTCCCAACCTTGAAGACCATGCAAGGCTCAAGGCAGGAATATCTGCAAATATTTCTCTAAATAATAACTTATATCTTAACTCCTAAGGGAAAATAGGTGAAATGTTTGACTTTAAGGCCTATTCATAACTTTTACAATAACTGTCTAACAGATATAAATATCTCTGACTTAGCTCAATAACTTCCTAATGCTTTATTGAAGGAAACAAGGCACTTAGGTGGCAAAAATATCTTTGGAAGAGTAACTGCCATACGCTAAGTCATTCAAATCTATTTTGGGTTAATCTGTCCTTTGTTTTATCTTTAATCTCTGCCATTTAGGCTTTAAACTCTGTCTTTATTCTTTGACTGTCTACTTTTATGATTTTTCTTTTAATCTGTTAGATATTTTTGTTATGATCCTTTAATCCTTTGATTTATCTTTATCATCTTTTTCCTTTAGCCTTTCATCTTTGACTTTCATTTGTCTACTTTTTTCTTTAATCTTTCGCTTTGACTGGCTAACCCTTTTGTTTTGTCTTCTGATTAGGATTAGCCCTCTAATATTTTTTCTTTATTCCTTTCATTATTTCTCTAACTGTTTTTTTTTTTTCTGTGCGCAGGGGAGGCTGTCTTCGTGGATGGAGGGTTCCTTTTGATCCATCGTTGATCATGTTTCATCAATGATAGGTCTTGATGTAGGGCCTCTGGTCCCTTTAACTTTGAATGAAACCACTGTATCGTCACCCAGCGTTTTAATCCAATTTAATTTGGCCCTGTGAAGTGGAGTTTAATCACCTTCGCCATTAAAACCTGCACAAAACACAAACAAATAGTTAAAAACCTGCGGGGAGGGTTTTACTGCTTTTTTCAAGGTTTTGGACTGTTGGAAGGCATTTTGCAAGGGGGAGAGGGTGCAAGGGGAAAGGTTCCAGAGGTGGAACCAGGAGGAAATAGAGTGGGAAACTTTTTTGAAAAATGGCGCGGAGGGAGGTGGTTTTTGAAAAACCACAAGTGGTTTATTGCGCGGAGAATGGGTGGTTTGTGGTTTTGGGCGAAACAGACGCGATATACCTTAGGGCTCGACATGTGGCTGGGGTAAAACCACCTATTTCATGCGGGTTGGGAAATGCTAACCCCGTCGCAACTTTATTTGCGATATGCATCTTGGGTCGTTGGATCTCGGGTTTGGAGATGAACGGTGCGGAATGGCTCAAGGGAGTGGTGAGCAGGTGAGGAGGTGGGGTCCGACTTTTAAGTGACGTAGCAGGACCTTTGTAGTTTAGCGCGGGGTTTAGAACATATGCAGGGAAAGGTTGGGGGAGCGATAGTCGTAGGATCAGGGTGGCGAGGTTAGATCAACGGCGTGGAGTGACCGGGCTGGAGTATGGCAGACTAATGGAGGGCAGGCTCGGGGTTTTGAAATATTAACGAAATGCGTTAATTTTTAAGGTTAAGGGAAGGGTGCCAGGGGTAGTGAGAGGTAAGCCCGCTCTTTAATATTTAGAAGGTTAATGGGAGCCTTTTATTATAATGTTTGAGGGTGTATGAAATGAAAAGGGCAGAGGTATAATTCATACGGGGGAAGAGGGCTAAGGATAAGCGGGGGTCAATTTTTTATGAATGTGAGGGGGTCAGGGCTTTAGAAGAGAGGGGCTTAAGGCCTATTATATCAAAAGGGAGGGTTTAGATATAAAACAAGTTTTTTAATAAAATTAAAAGGACCCGATAGGTTTAAACCTTGCTTTAAACAATGTAAAAGGAAGCTTTTACATTGTTTTAATGTTTTTAGAAGAAAATTGATGAACGGGGGGGGGGTTTATGAGGGTTTTTAGGAAAGGAAGAAATGGGTTTTTCAGAGGGAAAAGGCCATGAATGATAGTGAGGGTGAGGTAGTGACATGAGACAAACAGGCCCAATAATGAAGTCCTTTTTGTAGCATTGGGGCATACTTTTTAGAAGGCAGAGAGGGAAGAGATAGTGAAAATAGTTTAACTTTGGATAATGAAAGCAATGAGATTTCTAAAACTCACAATATTCTTCAAATTTTGTTTTTAGAAACCTAGGATCATAACTTAGTCATATTTTGATATCAACAAAAATTACTGATGACTAACAGTGGCTCCACTTGGGGAGGGCAGCTCCCTTTGGAGGTGTCTAGAACTTTCAGTTTATCAAATCTCTGAGTTTTTGTAGACCAGTGTCTTTTCCATTGGGTAGATTTTTCCTTCTTTTCACTTACTTGATATTTCTTTTGAAGTGATAATCTTAATAATCTGCAACATATGATTCTTTCAACAGCATTGCTACCTACCCAACTTACTTGTCCTAACATTTTTTCTTCTTTGAGTGCACTTGAACTGGCAAACTCTTGACATTTTTATTTTTGAAAATAGAAATAAACTATCTACTTCTATCCTTATTTCTTCCAAGAGTTCAGATTAAAATAGTGAACTCTTTTATTCTCTACCTAGATTATTTGACTGCCAAGATTAAGTTGTTTGGCAGTCTTGATTCTCTAAACTATTGACATAAAATTTAAAGCATGGTTCAAATCAGGATTAGGCAGTCTGACTTACCATGGTTGTGGCATTGGAACAAGCTGCACACAATCATGATTTTGCATAAAAGTAAAATAGAAAGATAAGGATTGTAGTTTATCATTTAAATTGCATCCTCATCTTTCTCTTTGGTTCTATTTTGAACATGTGGAAATAGTATCTTTCATTTCCTAATCTATCTTTTCTGATAAGCCAAGATTGAATATTTTTAACAATCATTGCTTCTACTAACTTATCAACATAAATTTAAAGCATGCTCAGCCATGATTAGGCTATATGACTAAACAAGATATTATTTTGAATTAGTAGTGGCATTTAGGCTTGCACGCTTTCAAAAGTATTGTTTTTTGGGTATGGGGTTGTACCTCTTTTCAATCTGCCCTCTTTTTCCTTTCCTTTCGTTGATTTTGTATTTTCATTTTGGAATGGCATTCTAAAATTAAAAATTAGAAAGATTCTCATAGTGCTGAGCTTATTTGCATTCCTATCTATCCTAATCTAACCTATACATGATATGCAATCAGCTGGTGAACTCTTTTTTCCAATACAACCAATCAAGCAGATGATTCCATGATGGATCTTGGTTTAGCTCTTTGAGTGTTTTGAAAAAATCAAAAGACCATTCCCACCTTACTTGTGTTTGAACAATAGTGCCTAAACTTTTCTTTAAATCTTGCATTGAACTGCTCTTGACATATTCCAACTACCTCTAAGAAAATAACATAGGGATCTTGAAATAACACCTGGCTTGGGGGATTTAAGAAATAAGCTTGATCCAGGGTTACCTTTTTCTCCATTTTGCTGAATTTGGGACTCGTTTGGGAAAGAAACCCCACCTCTTCCTTATGATCATCATCTGTATAGTCAAACTCATCATATACTGCAATGTTATCTTCTATCAAGTCTGATATGCCTTGATAAAGTTGGCTGAAATCTGTGTGAAGGCCATTATATTGATGAGAAGGAGCACTCTTGAATAATAAATCTTCCCAAGAAGGTAGTGCAACAAATCTTATGTGATTACCAACTTCTATGCCTTCATCCGCAATTTGTAATTGAATGAAACTTGGTGGTTGTAAATCTGGATACAAGGAGTATTCCATGTTCCAACTGATTTCCTCGACCCTTTCAAAAGAAGGCTTTTTATTGACAACTTGCTCAAGAAATTCCTCTTTCTCCTCATTCTTATCATTAAAGCTGAAAGACTGTTGATTTCCAATTATGTGAAAGTTATTTTGGATGGACTAAAGTGAAGTAGAGAAAAGAGTCAGAGACTCTTCTCTTGCTTTTAAACTTTCAATGCTTTCCTCATCAGTGTCATAGGTGAACCGTCTTGGCTAATTCATGCTTTCAATCTGATGATAGTGAATTTTGTCCCATAAATCAACTGTTGATGGCCCTACAGGATTAGTTTCTATTCGGAGAATATCAACATTATCAGACTGATCAAAATTTGGAGAATCATCGTAAATAATTTCACTAATCAAACATATTGGATTAATAGTTTTTTCTTTTTTGAATTGATCTACAAGTTCACTTTCTGATTTATGGTAGATGGTATTAGCGGGAGAATGATCAGAATTTTTTTTTTCATATGAAGGCTTAGAGGCTAGTTGAATGTTCAACATCTAATTTATTTCTTCTTCAGTCAAAAGAGGAGGCATTTTTCTCTTTCTTTGGATAGAAGTGCAGCAGTTCTCTTTTTCTTGTGAAGGTTGATTTTAAGGTTGAATGATTTCTTAAGCCTCACCTAGAAGAGATGGTGAATCATTACTTGTGCCTTTAGAGAGATCTCATGGGTTTTCTTCTATTTCTTGATTGGGTTCTTCCTCAACTAACTCCTCTAGATTGTTATGATAGCTATCTTGAGAATGAAATTGGTGAATGGCTTCTAATAGGTCTTTAGGATGCAAATTTTCCAAATCTTCATCACTATCTATAAGGTATTGTATGATATTCTGAGATTGATCACAACAATTTTCAGCTAATGATAGATATGGATAATACATTATATAGTGTTTATAAAATACTTTGTGGAAATCCTTCAAAGAAGATAAGATGCCAGTTTCTAGCCATTCATACCAAATTCTTGCCTTACCTTCTAATGTTACCATAAACATTTTCATGAGGCAGTCTTCGTGCCATTCAACCTTTAACCTCCATATGTGTATATGAAATTGGATGAGATGTAACAAGGGGTAATCAACTTTTTCAACTTGAAAAACAGGTAGGTTTTTTAACCAATTTGTTTCAGGCATTTTGTGTGGGAATCCAGGGATATGATCTCTACTCATTGGGGCATATCTTTGTTGTATTTTTGGATTCATGTTTGTAAATTAGAAAGTGGTCACTATATTTTTTCAACCAGTCTAGAGTTCTCTACCAGTGGAGTCATTAGGTCTATTGAGGGTTGTGGAGTTTCCAGGTGGAGGATTTCAACTTTGTTGTCCACTGTCAGCATGATTAGGATTGCTTAATGCATTCCTAGGGAGGTTTATGAGAACTAGTGGGGTAGTACGCCTATTGGAGGCTAGTGGAGTCACCAGGTGGATATTTTTGGTTATTTTGAAGATATATGTGTATGGTCCACCACCAATAATTAACAAAAACCAATCTAGGGATTTTTTTTTGGGTTTTCTGAGTTTCTTTATGTAGCCCTAAGGTTTGTATAAGTGTCTTCTAACTGAATCATCATTTAGCTAGGATGGTGAGACAATCAGGTTCTACTTTTGGCTATCAATTGGTTTTCTTAATCTCAACTGAAGGTCTAATGAGTTTTTAAGATGTATTTAGGCAACTATATACTCAGTGTCCCACCGTGATCGCAATTATGTTGGAGTCCCGTGATTTAGCAGATTGGTAGACCAAATGCAAAGGGTAACATCAAACCAGTATTTGGAGCCCTAGGACCTAGCCTTCTTGGACTCAGAGAGGGATCTCTCTATTTGTTTGCAAAGGATATGAACTTGTTTGCTTTATAGGGTTGATTTTAGGCTAGTTATTAAGTGTGAGGTTTTATTGTTTTGTTTTGGTTGGGTATAATGATCAAGAAGCATAGGTAGAATGAGGAAATCTCTAAGTCATTGGGAAATGGAGCCTAATGGAAGTCATGATAAGTTCATCAATGGATCGGGGAGCATCATAGGGAAAATCTAACTTGGTCAGTGGATCTTCAAGTTTTTCGGGGTAATGAGATGGACATCAATTGTAAGAATGAAAAGTAGGACAAAGGGAAATCAAGAATCCTTTATCATATGTACTTCTCAACAAAGGGACTTAGATATCATAAACATGAAGAGGAAATCAATAGACATGGCAAACCATAAATTCTTTGATTCAACTAAAGTAGATGATAATTCAAGACAAACTTTTCCAATGAAATATAGAAGACAAGAAACTCATTTAACTTCTAGTGATTTCACTTTCAAGGACAGAAAACACTTAAGACACATATATAACTGTAATCAGAGAGGAGGGAACTCCTAAACATCCTTGATTATAGTTATGAAGATCTCTAAAGAAATTAGTTAAGCAAGTACAAAGGGTATAATCAAAACAAAACCTCTTTGGCAGACTTTAAAGAATGGTACTTTAGAAAGAGACTTCAAAAACAGTATTTTAGTGGCAGCAAGTAAGCAGGGCTAGCCATAAATCATGCTTGATACCAACTGTATTCAACTATTTATGAAATAAACAAGCTTAGGGGGTCTAGAGAGCAATTAATAATTCTCTAAAATGTCCTAGCAGAAGAAAACATTAAGGCAGTGAAGAATAAACAGAACTAAGGTGCTTTCAAAAGATATTTCTTAGTCTAAATCTTGTATTCTACTACAACATAGAAAGATGGAAACATAATGAAACAGGAAATAACAATGACAGATTAGAAGCACTTCACCAACAACCAAGCTTAGGGATCCAGTGATCTAGCCTCCTCCATCAACAAATAAATCAAGGCATCCACAAGTTCCAAGACATCAATTTATTTTCAACTTCCAAGAGACTATGTATTACTTCAAAGAGTCATCAAATTCCAACAAGATAATGAGTTCAGATGCATTATTTATGCTACAAATGAGGAGGTGAAGCTAAGCTAGGGTTTGAGTGTCATTTATTACAGAGTTAATGAATTCCCAACCTTGAAGACCATGCAAGGCTCAAGGCAGGAATATCTGCAGATATTTCTCTAAATAATAACTTCTATCTTAACTCCTAAGGGAAAATAGGTGAAATTTTTGACTTTAAGGCCTATTCATAACTTTTACAATAACTAGCTGGCAGATACAAATATCTCTGACTTAGCTCAATAACTTCCTAATGCTTTATTGAAGGAAACAAAGCACTTATGTGGCAAAAATATCTTTAGAAGAGTAATTTTCATAGGCTGAGTCATTTGAATCTATTTTGGGTTAATCTATCCTTTGTTTTATCTTTAATCTCTGTCGTTTAGGCTTTAAACTCTATCTTTATGCTTTGACTATCTGCTTTTATGATTTTCCTTTTAATCTGTTAGATATTTCTGTTCTGATCCTTTAATCCTTTGATTTATCTTTATCATCTTTTGCCTTTATCCTTTCATCTTTGACTTTCATCTGTCTGCTTTTTTCTTTAATCTTCCACTTTGAATGGCTAACCCTTTTGTTTTGTCCATATGAACATGTTTGTAGGTGAAAGAGTGACAAAATGGTAATAGAGTGGAAGGAATGGGAACACAGTGAAGAGGATGAGCTTGCCATGGGAAATGCAAGATGCATGGAAGCTCTCAGAGACTGTGGACTGAAAAAGTTCCTCATGACACTGTGTCTCAGAGCTCAACCAGAGCTGCTACAATACTTGATCAATATCTGGGACAAGGATCAGGAAAAATTCATTCTTCGAGATCAGGAACTCGAGATTGATGTTTCTGATATTTATTTCATAACAGGACTGTCACGGAGGGGGTAGCACCAATCTTGACTGGCACCCATCCCACCATGGAGAACATGGGCATGGTGATTGACAGGGTATGCTCGGGAGCACGGAAAGGATCAAAAAGCGGGAAAGTGGACATCCAGACTATCCCAGATTTAACACTAAGGGTAGTGCTACACATGATCACACGAGCTGCACGAACAAAAGCACCGCACGAAGCAACAAAAACACGGCTACTTCTTGTTGTAGACTGCTTGACACTGACCATCTACAACTGGGCAGAGGCAGTAACAATCAATATAAAACTTCAGCTAACAAAGTGCAAGAAGACCAAATTGAAACAGTTTGGTTATGGGTCTATCCTGTTATCGTTCATTTTGGAACGTCTACCAATATTTCAGCATTAGGAGGTGATAGTCCCAACACCACCAGCACATGAACCACTGATGGCCTGATGGGCAGCTCTGATGCCAAGGTTAGGGGGTCGTCAACAGATGTCTTGGAGACTGGAGTTCTTTGATTGGCTCCGCCGACAGTTGATTATCATGGAGGACTAGCCCTACTATGGCACAGATTTTACTGGTGATCTGAACCTCTCACTCACGGAAGGAGAGGATTGGGATGAAGCACTTGGTAAGACTCATTTTTTAATTTTTATGAGTATTATGATTTTTTTTGGGATGTATTTTTTGACAATTAATCCATGCATTTGCAGATGTAGGCCTAGAGAGACCTACAGGAATGTCTTCGATAGCGAGGTGAATACCTAGTGATTTTGATGTTGCCTCTCAAGGTGAGGAGGAGGAAATCATGCACAACTTGGATGGAATTGCTCGTGGGTTCCCAGACTATGCACGTTTCGACAATATTCCTCGTGCATACCAAATACATACTGTGGGAGTGTCGAAACGAGTTCACCGCTTACTGAGGCGGCTTGTCCAGGAAGTGACATTCTATCATGATCATCATGTCGACTAGACACCTATGCTTTTATTTCTACATGTTTTTGTGAGACATGGTGTCTCAGGATGTAACAGAAACACACATATTTTTGAAATTTACGGTGCACACTGATGCAAACCTTCAATATATATATATATATATATATACAACTATTTTCCTATTTGATATGAGTCTCTCATGTGATGATGATTTTACAGATTACGCAAATTTCTATCTAATACAATGTTAGCCACTGTATCAGTTAATGCATTCATTTTTCTAGGAATATGTTGATATGTGATATAATCAAAATGTCTTTCCAGCAAACGAACACATAAATATAATCTTAAAATGTGTGGGTTTCTAACTAAATAATGTTCGTTAAGCTTAAGAACAACAAGCTGTGAGTCTAGATTTACAACCAATGCACTAATGCTGAGGGTAATTGCCTCAGTTAACAGTTCAATGACAACACTATATTCAACGGCATTGTTTGTAGTTTGTCCTTGACAAATACCTTGCAGGCCTATCAACCCACCAGCAGGATCATAAATCACCCAAGCTGCCGAAGACAAGTTCCAGGTACTCCGGGAAGCACCATTCGTGAAACCAACATAAGGGGTAATAGACATCTTCAAAATAAGCAACGACCCAATAAGCAGTAAAACGCTTGCAAAACACACCAAGCCAAAAAATATACAAAAATGAAAAAAAAAAAAACACTTATGTACACAAAATATGCACAAATGATTCATGTATAATACTTCTTGAGATACAACCCATTTCTGGGTTGATCTAAAGGATGACCTTCGTAATCAATGAGCTCATAGGCCCCATTTTTCAAAATGCGTTTAATGATGTAAGGCCCCGGCCACATGGGTTGAAATTTGCCTACCCCCAGCTTATCATGAGCTTGATCATACAGGAGTACGAGGTCTCCTTCTATAAAGGAGCGAGGAGAAACCGACTGGTCAAAATGGGCTTTGACTCACTTCTTCTGTGCTTCGATGACCAAAGCAGCAAAACGACGAGTCTCATCCAGCCTCTCTAAGTAGAGGAGAGGTTCTTCTTCAGGTGAAGTGTTGGGCAGTAATTCAACAGCTAATTTGAGCGAAGGTATTTCACACTCAATCGGAAGAGTAGCTTCCAGACCATAAACAAGCTGGAATGGAGTGAATCTGGTCGCATCCTTGATTGAGGTTCAGTATGCCCAGAGAGCCGAAAATAACATGAGATACCAATTGGATTTTTGGATCCCAATCATACGTTGAATCATAGTGACAAAAACTTTGTTCATAGCCTCAACCTGGCTATTGGCCTAAGGATAGTACGGCGTTGAGCTGTTGTGACGCAAGCCCAACCTGGAGGTTAACTCCGCCACCATATAATGCTAAAAATGGGAACCATGATTGGTAACGGTGGCTTAAGGGACACCAAACCTAGAAATGATGTGATTTAATATGAACTAAGCCGTTATCTTACCGTTGGCGGCAAGTGTAAGCATTGCCTCGGCCCATTTGGTGAAGTAGTCAACGGCTACGATAATATAATCATGCCCCCCAGCCGAGTGAGGGTTACACTTCATAAAATCGATGCCTCACTTCGCAAAGGGACCAACGGTAATGACAGGGCAGAGATGTGCAGGCGGCGTGCGCATATTGCGCTGATAGATCTAGAAATCATGACATTTACGGACAGCAACAATGCAATCCTTGAAGATAGAGGGCCAGAAATACCCAGCACGAAGAATCTTCTGTGCAGTGGCATAACCAGACATGTGACCGCCGCAGGCGCCACCGTGGAAATCATTTAGAACTTTCTCAGCCTCCTCGAGGGTCAAACATCGAAGGAGAATGGAATCTACTCTGACACATTAGAGTGTATCTCTGACTATATGATAAGGTTGCGACTGATGACGGATGCGTCGGCTAGCATCCTTCGTCAACTTGGATCTAAAATTAGAAGTCTGAAGATATACGATGATATCACCATACCAAGGATCTAGGGTAGAGATCAGAAAAAGCGTATCATCTGGAATGCGTTCTTCAGAACCAGACAGAGCAGAATCAAAGGGAAGGGAACAGATCATATCAGCAAAGACGAGTGATTTATTTTACTTGGCAGTAGTAAACACCAAATCAAACTCTTGGAGGATAAAAATCCACTTGAGTATTTTCCCCCCAGCAATTGGCGAGACAATATGTAGGTCATAGGGTTGCATTTCGAAATCACAGTCACAGTACGCAATAGAATATAATGATGAAAACGTTGAACTACTTGAACTGCAGCTAACACTAACTTCTCGACATGAGCATAGCGCGTTTCGGTATCAAGAAGGTTACGAGAGAGGTAGTAAATAACATGCTCGTCACCATCATCATCGCCTTGAACCAGAACCATGGCAATCGTGCTGGAAGCGGCAGCTAAATAGAGGGAAATGTCACGATGATAGTTTGGAGGACGCAACAGAGGAGCATTGACAAGCAACGTCTTCAAAGCGTCAAAATACTTCTGGGCGACCTCATCCAAAGGAAAGGGACACCCTGCTTTAGTAATCACGTGAATCCTTTAGCTACTTCGGCATAGTTAGGTATAAAACGGCGTAAAAAATTAGCCTTCCCCTACAGACTCTGCAGCTGATGTAACGAAGATGAAGAGGGGAGATTACTAATAGCCTCAACTTTGAGTGGATCAAGGCGGATCCCATATTTGGACATGATAAACCCTAAAAGTATACTGGAATCAATGCAGAAAAAGCATTTGTGCGGATTGAGCCGTATATTGTAGCGCCAACAACGAAGAAAGATTTGACGAAGATGGTCAGGATGATCCTTACGCTTAGCTGAATGAGCTAGAAGGTAATCCAGATAAGGTTGAACGATGTGCTTAATATCATGAAAAGTGTATGATATCGCTCATTCAAACGTGGCCCCAGCATTCTTCAAGCTGAAAGGAAGCTTCTTATACACGAAAGTACCCCAAGAAGTATTATGTTGATCAATCGGGAGAATGTTAATCTGGTTATAGCCAGAAAATCCATCCATGAGGGAAAAGATCTCACTCCTAGCACAGTCATCAATGATCTGATCAATAAAGGGAGTAGGATAATTATCCTTGGGATAGGCTTGATTGATGTCACGATAATCAACACAGACTTGAATGGTTCCCTGTTTCTTATCTACAGGGACAATGTTGGCCACCCATTCTGTCATGGGAATCAGGTAGATGAAACCAATGTTGAGAAGTTTTTCAACTTCACGTTTAATGGCAGCGGCTTTCCGAGGGTGCACAGGACGAAGGCGCTGACGAACAGGCTTCGAACCAGGGTAGGTAGGGATCTCATGCACCACGATATTGGGTTCAATGCCAGGAATTTCTTCGTAGGACCATGCAAAGATGTCACAAAACTTGCGGAAAATGCTAGTATAAACCTGAACTTCATCCAAAGAACAGGTGACCCCGAGATGGATGTTCTCAACAATTCCCGGTTTGACGGAAATGTCAATAGGCATCGTTTGCATAATGTTACTCAAGTTACCCTCCGAAAACACTTCATATGTCAGAATAGGCATTTGAAGCGAAGGAGAAGGAACCTGAGATGAAAACCTCTCAAGACACGTAGACATGGCCCCGAGGCCAGGCATGAACGAGGAACTATGATGACCATAATTCCACTACAAATCCTCGAGAGGCATAGTTTCCACGATGGCTTAATTGGAAGGAAATATCTCTTGCAAGGGATCGGATGAATTTGAATCACTGAGCCAAGGGGATTGATAATAAGCATCGAGAGACATGCTCAAAGGAGCATGATCAGAAGGCGGAGGATTCAAAGCCACAAGAAGTTCACAATAATCAATCTCAATCGGACTTAAAGGCATCGAATCTCCAAAAGAATCGACTTGTTCAGGCAAATGGATTATCCATGGGTGATCAGACTATAATATCCCAAAATGGGGAAGCAGCAATATATGAACACAATAATGGAAATAGGAGTGAATAACATCACACCAAAATGAATGAAAACCATGGAGCCATTTTATTATATAAATCAGCAGCAAATATGTACAAAATAAGTGGGCACAACTCAAATAATCAAGGCAAACAAGCCTCCCATGAATACATATGCCAAAAGTGAAATGCTGCTACATAGCAGAATGCTCATGAACAAGAACAGTGTAGTCATAGATGGGGCACTACTACTGGAAATGTACAATATGATATATCTGCAAATGTATGGCTCATACAATTTTGGGAGTGAATATCTAGACTCCCAAACTCAATTTCAAGACAATCCGGAAAGTATTTCCTGAAATATGCAAAAAGTACAAAATGCCGGAGTGCAACCCTAGGGATGAGTAGCAGCTGCAACTCAGGAACTGGATGGAGATGGCTGAAGATAATGCATAATATGAATGAATCTCATCCAAGGGATCCTTCAGGTGGAAGGATGATCCAATCACTGAAGATCTCACCCTCCAATCAAAAACTGCAACCCCTCACTACAATTGCTCACTAAAATAACACAGTCATAGAGGGACACTGCGTTGTAGGAGATAGAAAATGGTTGGCCTGATCCCAAATATAGTGAAATCAGCTCCAAATTATTCCTCACTGATCTCCCAAAGGGAATAATGCTCCTTCCTCTAAAAAACAAGCTCCGGAAGTGGTGTTCTCAACCCTCCACTACAACACCCTACAACACAACCCAGCTCTAAACAGAAAATGCGTTGTAGCTGAAGGAGGTAGCTTGGCCTCAAGCCTGGATGTGGAGAAATGAAGTACAAGCTCCCTTAAGAGGCCTCTCAAGAAAGGAGAAGGAATTCCTAAACAGGAATTCCTTGTGCTAAGCAGCACAACAATCTCAACTAAACAACTGAAGAATGCACAATAGTCATGCAGACCACAAATTCAATAATCCATAACATGTCTTGCTATGGATACCTTGCCCCCTTTATAAACAAGTGGAAGCCTTCTCATCTTGGGTCCCACTCATTAGGGTTTCCTCCACCAAGGAATCTTCCTCCCACTATCACTGCGTTGTCTCCATAGATGATCTCCACCATTCATTCCAGCATTGTTGACTTGGTCAAACTTGACCTTGTCCACTTGTATTTGCCCCTGTTCACACATGAGGGTGCAAAATCCATCCATTATTATGATCCCTTTTCACATCATGAGGGATTTTATTCCTATTTTAGAAATGTATGGGCCTCCTTACCCATTTATTCACCTCCTAAGTGTCAAAAGCTAAAATCAATATTCCAATTTTTCGCATGCTAATTTTGGAATATTACAGTCCTCCCCTCCCAAATGTTGCTTGTCCTCAAGCAACTGCAAGGATAGAACTAAGAAGTCTCCCCTCCTCTTCCTATAGCATCCACATATGATAAAATCCTCCAAGGAATAAGATGTTGTCTCATCAATAAATCTCCATATTGCCCCTCCCAAGCATGCAAGCTAGCTAAATAGCTATCATCATGAAGAAGTAAAATACTCAAGGAGGAAATAAGGTGTTGTCTAGAGGTCCCTTTAAGGCATGGGATATGAAATTCATTGGGAACCATCATTCCCATGTGGATCCTCCATCCCCAAGCTATCATCCATACAAAATTAGTTACATCCCAACATGGCAACTCCTGAAAATTTCCCTCCACCTGTAGCTCTTGTAGAATAGGTGGGCTGCATAGCTAATCATGGTAGACAAAATAGCCTACCCCACGTTGTCCCTCTCTCCACTTATGACAAGTGTAGAGTAGTTGTTGTTCTTGGGCTGCAATAATGTTTCCCTCGAGTGGCAAGAAGAAGACTATATCTCCAAATATCTTCTCTCCAACATTATGAACCATGCTGGCCCAAACCATCCCATATATGATGAATAGGAAATCACCACCATATGGCATCCAAATGAGAGGAATACTGAAGGTTTCATGTAGTTCTGAAAGGTACCAAAATTCTCCCAAGTGGTCACAGCGCATTTTTTCTACCTGTTGTTTCCAATCATAACATGGCAAGCCATCTCCCATACTCCTATTGAAGCATGGAACATCAAAAGTGTGGGAATTTCCATTCCCCATGGACACATCTAACCAATGTGTCTCTCCTCCCAACATGCTCCCCTTAAATATAAGAAAAACATCAACATAGGGAACCATAATTAGAATCATACTAGCTACCATATGTGACAAGGGAGAAGGACAATGGTCCCTCAAAAGAAACCAGCACAATTTTACTCTCAACTACATCATAAAATGACATGGTGTGTGGCTTCCCAACCACTTTCTTCCTGCCCCAGTCTCCTCGCAAGTTTGGAGAAAGTGTATGATGTATGGTGCAAAGTGAGCATGTCCTGCAAAAGATATCATCTCCCCAAGTCCTCCTAGGGAGTGGCCATCATCAATACTGCTTATGGCCTCAAGTAGACCATGAAGTGTAGAAGAAAGAATGTTCCTTATTTGAGCAATTTCCTACACATATATGGTTAAGGAATGAACATATTCATTATACAAATCATTATGCAACCAAACAGTATCCTTACCATATGCTTTGCTCATGCAAATGGAATGGCTCATAGATAAATGCCCTCTCATCCTCAAAGAGAAAAGAGGTGGTTGTGTTAACTCCCTCAAAGAGTTATGTATCTCCTCCATCTCCACATGATCCATGCATCTCCTCAAACGCTGATATATCTCCTCCTCAAAGCCTTCCCAAATGCACCCCTCCATGATGGTGTGGTATGCTCTCATAAAATAAGTGTGGTTGAAGAGAAAATATTCATGAGCTGCTTGTAGTAACTTCTCCTTGAGCTTGGAAGCTCTAGGTAAGAATATTCTACCATGATAGTAGATGACCTCATCTCTGACTGAATATCCCTCCTCATGCAACTGGTCATCCAATATCATACAAGTAGAAAGATCCTTGGAATAATCCACCAACAACTGGGATTTCCAATATAGATCTATCCTCCATAGTGACAGCGCTAATGATCTATCACAAAGAACATATGTCATATGGTTGTCCTCCTCTTTGACATCTCCCATGCCAAAGATGCAAGTTGGAAGGCTACTATCCTTCCCATGTTGCTCCTGCCATAGCGCAAAACCTGGAATGAGAGTGGGTAATGATGATGTTGTGAGAATGCCTCTCCTCTCCTTGAGTCTACCCAAGACTCTTAGCACTGTACCAAGCTCTCCCAAGGTCCTCACCCCTCTAGAATCAATGAGTGGTGCCTCCAAATTTGAAGCATCCCCCATCATCTGTTGATCTGGTGGTCTCCTCGGTAAAATGCCTCCATGCCATGAGACATCAAGATCAAGAGTAGACTGCATACATGAATGGACAGACGTACCCCTGCCCTTACTACGCAATTCATTCTCCCTCTTATGTGCATCAACCCTATGAAATAGATAGGGGTGTGTGCTCCTCATCATATGATGTTGGTCATCCTCCCTACCTCCTCCTTTTCTCTGCATGATTTCACAATATGTCAACAATGGCACATGCTGATCATGGGTTGTGCCTTGATCTCCAGATATGAGATCCTAGGGAATTCCTTGCAATGATACAAGAATCCCTCTTGTTGGAGCAAGTGCTCCATCTTCCTCTGCATGAGCTGCTAGGTATACTCTAGACATGACAGCATTGTTGCCCTCAACCTTCTCTTCCTCTTTAATATGAATGGGAAACCCTTCAATAAGTGGATCCTCTTTTGAAAAAGGGATATCCATGCCCTCTTGTCCAATAATATGAGACAAATATCTTTCCTCTCCAACATTTTTCTGAAATGGATTTGAGTTTATAGGTCCTTTCAACCCATGCAAAAGTTTGCTTTGTTTTAGTTTGTTCAACTTCATCAAAGGTGTTTCAGGATGTCCTCCATCAAACCTTTCTACTAATCTCTTAATGAAATTTGCATAAGAAGAAGTATTTGCATTTTTTAATGAAAAGGACTCGAATATCCACCAAGCATAGGCCTTACCTTCAAAATGCAGTGTTGCAACTTTGATGGCTTCATCTTCAGAAACTTGGTGCTGCTGCAAATAGGTGTGTAGCTCCTCCACCCAAGCTCTAGCTGAACATGTTGGTGACCCATAAAAATTAGATAGGAAAAATATACCCTTGTCATGTTTCTTGCTCCTCTCCACCTTGATCTTTCAAAACTCTTGGAAGGTGATATGATCTCTGAACTTCTTAGTGTGAGATTCATATTCTTGTAGAAAATCACTAAGAGTTTCCCTCCTATGCATTTCTTCTTTTTTCATCTCCCACATAACAGATCTGGGCATATGGCTACGTTGTGCATCATAATGTGTGGCTGCATGCTCACACTCATCATGAAAAAATCTAGAGTTTGCTTCATATTCAAACTCTCTTGGAGATTCTCTACACATCTCCCTTCTCATCTTCTTAAGATCTCCATGAATGCTCTACAAAGTTTGAGAAAGAAGCTTTGAAAGCCTCTCTTCCTTCCTCCCTCGAAATAATGGAGTCTTATTTTTGTTTTTTCTGTAAATTTCTTCTTCTTCTTTTCTTCTTGATATCATAATGGCTGAGATCCACAGGCTGAGCCAAGATTATGCTCTGATGCCACTGTAGTATCCCAAAATGGGAAAACTCAGCAACACATGCATAAAAAATGCATTTTCAGAAATATATGCTATAAAAATCAAAATCAGCCCTTGGATCCATTAGATCTGACATCATAACACCTAAATCCAAGAGGGGATCAGAAACAAATCATATTAGGTGAGGTAAACAATCCTCCCACACCTAGTATGGCTCAAAATTGCTAAAACCCCAAAACTGCTGCAACATAAAATTACTGCATAAGGAAACAGTGCAATCTAATGAGGGTTTATACACAGAAATGGTAGATACAAATATATATAATATTATATTAATCAATATGGCCCAAAAACTAAGATCGAGTCTCCTTTATACAAATCCAAGAGAACCCGGGAAGAGTTTCTAGGAATACACCCAGATACAAATGGTGATCTACAGCCCTAAGACTGAATAATCACTGCAAAATGAAGCACAGGAGTATAGAAGGCTGAAATATTATAGATATGATGTAGATCCCTTCAAAGGTATCCTCCCATGAAAGGTTGAACCCTTCAATTACAAGAAAACACTCCCAAGGAGCCACAAGATCCCTCACTGAAGCTGCCCTAAAAAATAACGCAATCCCTAGCTAGAAAATCGTTGTAAATAATGGGAAATAGTTGGCCTGATGCCAAATATCTGAAATAAGTCCAAGGACTCTCCAAAATGATCTCCCAAGTGAAGGAATAATTCATCCAATGAGAAACTAGATCAGAAAGTGGGTTTCTAACCCCTCCACTGCAACACCCTGCAACACAGCAAAAAAACCTGTAGAAACTGCGCTGATGAAGAAATTTGTAGCTTGGCCTAAAAACCAAAATGTGGAAATTAATGCAATGCTCTCCCAAGAGGCCTCTCAAGGAAAGATATGGGATTCCCGCTCTGGAACACCCAGTGCTCATGATAATACTCTGGTGGACATGAGTATACTCTATAATATACTCTGGTGGACATGATGATAGACACTCACCATGGGTTGGATGGGTGATGTTGATGAGCAAGAGGTTGGGAAACCACTTTCAGATCTATGACACTGGACAGCAGGATGCAATACTGCGTTGGTTACCCTTGAAAGAGTTTGGTCATCCTATGACACATTCTATTTCAAAGGGTAGGATGGTGGATGGAACTTCGCATAACACTTACATCATATGGAAGCAAGGAGTTTGGGAATATTGGAGTGATGTGATATCTTTAATATCAACTCTCATTTTATTGCTCCATGACTTATATGGTGATGGTGTGGGGAGGAAACTAGAGCTATTGTTGCTTTGGTTGTTATTGAGAGAGTATGGGCTAATCTTATCCCATACTTTGCATGATGTTGCAAGAGTAGGAGATGGCACTATCATGGTGCAAAGGGGCTAATATTTAACATTGGAAGATGAGGAGGTACTTCCACTTTGAGAGGAATCTCCCACACATAGCAGCATTATGATTGATGGCTTTGACATGTGGGATGTCAAAGGATGGAGCTATGAGATGACAGGAGCCTTATTACAAGGGCCAACAACGCTGTCACTTGGGAGCTTGGGTTTTTTGATGGAGTGTTCCCAGGATCACTTCACATATGATGCACTTGGGAAGCATGTAAGAGATGAGAGTGATGGAGTAGTGGATGGAGACATCTATTACCATGATATGATCTTCTTGACTTGGATTTTCAAGCATAAGAAGAGAGATCTACATGCAGCACTTGTGGGC
Source organism: Pinus albicaulis (assembly GCA_034641835.2). NCBI lineage: Eukaryota > Viridiplantae > Streptophyta > Pinopsida > Pinales > Pinaceae > Pinus > Pinus albicaulis. The sequence goes on along the minus strand of CM076582.1, from coordinate 189,530,735 downwards.
TTTCTTTCCATGTACCTTGATGCATATCATTCCTTGATGGAAGAGTTCACTTGGGAGGGCATCCAACAGGATCTATATCAGCATATGGGGAGATGTATAGCCCGGATGATGATGGAGAGGTTTTCACAACCACTTCCCTACTCATTGAGAGTGAGGGAGAACTTTCAGGTGAGCCATTTCAACTCAATGACCAAAGTACATGTTAGAGGAGATACTTTCATGCATTATGATTTGTACTCTTTTACTTTTTGTGAGCATCATATTGAACCAAGGAGGATCATCCCTTCTCGTATTTTGTATTGTGATGTACTTGAGGCCATTTGCATCATTGATGTTGACCATTCTATTTGTGGTTTGTGGGGGATGCCACATGATTTTTGGTGTGCACCATTGGCACCAAATGTAACTTTCATGATTTCATCTTGTAGGATGATTGTGGCAACAAACAAGTGGCTGAAAAGACACTTGTTACACTTTTTTTTGAGGCAGGCAAGGGATGCACTGCGCTGGTTCCACATATGGAACTATGATCCACCTTTTGGTTGTCATATGGCAACTTGCTTTTATTTGTTTATGCTCCCATATATTGATGATGTTATTATATTTATGGGAAGCTTTGTTGGGAGAGTGGCACAAGAGTTGAAGGTTCCCATTGGGAGTATGATTCTCCATACTTCATATGTTGCATGTTTCAGGAGAAACAATGGGAAAACCATGATTTCCACACTACACCTCTTGTCTTCATGTGGGAGGAACCATTTGGAGAACTTGAGATCTTTGGGGAGGCACCTCATGGATGTTTTGATTGATGGGGTAACTTGGATCAATCTTGGAAACCGCATTATTTCATCCCAAGGTCAGCAGCAGCACCATACATATCATAAGTGGAGAGAGAAGTAGTGTGGGATGGACATTTTAGTCCCACCTATTCAGTTGTGCAGCCCACCTTCTTTGTAGGAGCCTAAGGTGGAGGAGATGTTTCATGAGTTACCTTGTTGGAGGGTGACTCACTTTTTGTGGATGATAGCTTGGGGATGGAGGCTTCACATGGGGATGATGATTCCCAATATATTTCAGATTCCATGCCTCAAGAAGGCCTCTAGACCACATATAGTTTTTCCATGTATATCCCACTTTCTCATGATGAGAGCCATTTGGAATTTTCACCAACGGCATACTTTTACACATGGGAGGAACAACTTGAGGACATATTGTTGAGAAAGCATCTTGTTCTTTGGAGGAACTTATCACTTGAGGATGCTACAGGAGGAAGAGGGGAGGCTCTTCAGTTCTATCCTTGCAGTTGCTTGAGGACAAGCAACATTTGGGAGGGGAGGACTGTAATATTCCTAACTTAGCATGCAACTAGTTGGAATATTAATTTTTCTCCAAACACATAGTTAGATAAATAAATGGGTGGGGAGGCCCATAAACCTTTTTAGCAGCAATAAAATATCTCTTAATGGGAAAGGTATCATATTCATAACTAGATAAAACCACCTTCATGTGGAAACAAAGGCTAAATGCATGTGGACTAAGTCAAGTTTGACCAAGTCAACAAAGCTAAGATGGAGGATGTGGAACATTAATGAAGATAACTCTGTAGGAATATAGATCTATTTAGACAGTTAGAATAAAGCCACATTGAGTGTGGAAGAAGAATTTGCATGGAGATCTAGTCAAGATTGACCAAATCCATCAGCGATGTTATGGAGGAGTGGTATTGATGATGGGACAGCGCAATTTTGGAGGGAGATTCATTGCATGAAGATGGAAACCCTAATGAGTGGGACCCAAGGTGAGAAGGCTCACATTGTTTATAAGGAGGAGGATGGTAGCCATATGGGGTTAGCTTATTATTATGATTTTCTAAATATATGGTCTGTTTATACATATTTCTTTCTCTGGTTGTTTAGCTGAGATAGAGTGTTGTTTAGCACAAGGTCTTCCTGTTTAGGAATTCCTTCTCTTTCCTTGAGAAGCCTCTTGGAGGAGTCTTGCACCATATTGTCCACTATCTAGCTTGAGGCCAAGCTTCATCTTCCTTTGATAGCGCAAATCCTGTTGAGGGTTTGACTATTTCAGTAATTTGTAGCAAGTGGAGGCTAGATCTTCAGATCTAGGCCATTTCAGTGGAGGAGGATTCTACTCCATTAAGAGGACAATATTGGAAGAGTTGAGCTTAATTTTCATATCTTAGCTACAAGCCAATAGCATTTTTTCCCCTACAGTGCAGAAGAAGTCCAGATTTGCGTTATTTCTGAAGGAGAAGTTGCAGGGTGATTCAGTGCATCATTTGGAGAGTTGATTTGCGAAGTGTTGGGGATCTACCCTTCACTTTGGAGATATTTTGGAGGAGATCAGTTTACTGTTTATATTATATCAGATCCACTTTCCATATCTGAATATTTCCATAGATCTGCAGTCTTAGATCTCAGATCTACACTTTGTAGATGGTGTTTTGCTGAAAACCCCAAGGAGGATTAATAAAGGAGCCTGTATAGTGCATGGATCTGCTATAGATCTAACTTTTTGTCTACATACTTGCTCTAGATCTAATGTACAACCTACTGTTGTTGCATAGGTAATAAAATAGCGCTTTCATGGTATTCCATCTTTCATACATGGTTGCATTCCCTATTTTTGCATGATTTTGGGCTATTTATGTCATGGGAGACCTGTTTAACTATGCAATAGTGATTTGTTTCTGATTTCCTTTCAGATATGGTTGCTATAATATCAGATCTAATGGATCCATGGGTTGCATTTAACTTTAATTACATACATTTCTGAAAAAATGTGTTATTTTGGCATGTATTGCTAAGATTTCCCATTTGGGAATATTAAAGTGGTATCAGAGCCTTGCTATGATACAACTGTAACATCTCAAAATGGGGAAGCAGCAATATATGAACACAATAATGGAAATAGCAGCGAATAACATCACACCAAAAAGAATGAAAACCATGGAGCCATTTTATTATATAAATCAGCAGCAAATATGTACAATAGAATTGGGCACATCTCAAATAATCAAGGCAAACAAGCCTCCCATGAATACATATGCCAAAAGTGAAATGCTGCTACATAGCAGAATGCTCGTGAACAAGAACAGCGCAGTCATAGATGGTGCACTGCTACTGGAAATGTACAATATGATATATCTACAAATTTATGGCTCATACAATGTTGGGAGTGAAGATCTAGACTCCCAAACTCAATTTAAAGACAATCCGGAAAGGATTTCCTGAAATATGCAAAAAGTGCAAAATGCTGGAGTGCAGCCCTAGGGCTGAGTAGCAGCTGCAACTCAGGAACTGGATGGAGATGGCTGAAGATAATGCATAAGATGAATGAATATCATCTAAGGGATCCTTCAGGTGAAATTTTGATCCAATCACTGAAGATCTCACCCTCCAATCAAACACTGCAACCCCTCACTGCAATTGCTCACTAAAATAACGCAGTCATAGAGGGACACTGCACTGTAGGAGACAGAAAATGGTTGGCATGATGCCAAAGATAGTGAAATCAGCTCCAAATTCTTCCTCACTGATATCCCAAAGGGAAGAATGCTCCCTCCTCTAAAAAACAAGCTCCGGAAGTGGTGTTCTCAACCCTCCACTGCAACACCCTACAACACAACCCAGCTCTAAATAGAAACTGCGCTGTAGCTGAAGGAGGTAGCTTGGCCTCAAGCCTGGATGTGGAGAAATGAAGTACAAGCTCCCTCAAGAGGCCTCTCAAGAAAGGAGAAGAAATTCCTAAACAGGAATGCCTTGTGCTAAGCAGCACAACAATCTCAAATAAACAGCTGAAGAATGGACAATAGTCATGCAGACCACAAATTCAATAATCCATAACATGTCTTGCTATGGCTGCCTTGCCCCCCTTATAAACAAGTGGAAGCCTTCTCATCTTAGGTCCCACTCATTAGGGTTTCCTCCACCAAGGAATCTTCCTCCCACTATCACTCCACTGTCTCCATAGATGATCTCCACCATTCATTCTAGCACTGTTGACTTGGTCAAACTTGACCTTGTCCACATGTATTTGCCCCTGTTCACACATGAGGGTGCAAAATCCATCTATTATTATGATCCCTTTTCACATCATGAGGGATTTTATTCCTATTTTAGAAATGTATGGGCCTCCTTACCCATTTATTCACCTCCTAAGTGTTAAAAGCAAAAATCAATATTCCAATTAGATGCATGCTAATTTTGGAATATTACACAGATCGAGAGATCATATTGATCTGAACAGTGTTAGGTGAAGGAAGAGGAAAAATACCCATGAGGGTATGATCTTTGAAGAGACCCGGCCCAATGCTCTCGTAAGGAATAGGGATCTTATCCACATACGAAACATTGTACATGAAACAGAGTGGACGGAGCACGCAGCATAGCGTGAGTCCAACTGTGATCGAGGAGAAGATTGTAACTGAGCTTGGCGTCAACTACTTCTATCTCAACATCGATTGTCTTCCCTTTCAAGGTAATCGGAAAACTAGCGAGAACACCCAAAGGTTTGGATTCTCTTCCATCAAATGCTTCAAGGGCTTTTGGTGATGAATTCAAGGCCAAAGAACCAATGGCTTTCCAGCAAGAAGATGACATGATGAACATTGATGGCCCTTCGTCCACAATCGTTTGATGGATATCGAGGCCATTAATGACAACCTGTATAATGAATGCAATCTGATGTGGGAGTTGTGGAACGAAATTCTCTAAATCGAAAGCGAGAAGGCTAGTATCAGCAGGATCAACCCTACCAATCGCAAATAACAAAGCCTTCTGTTGAGACGGACAACTCTGAAGTACTTCTAGAGAAGACATCACAGATGGTGCCTAAGCCAAATCTTCAACAATACTGTAATGTTGAGCGGCACGGGCGTTTGGATTGTAAGAAGACTTCCGGAGTACACCTTTGGAAGGTGGTCGTACAACGGGCTTAATATTGGGCCTTTCAATCTAAAGAGGGCCAGAAGCAGGCGGAGGAGGAGGACCATCAGTGATCTCTTTCTCCGCTGCCTAACGTGATTCGGTATAATATTTTGATCGAGTAGCAATAGAAATGGATGCAGAACCATTCATCATGAACACCTGAGAGCCAAATGAGGCAAAGGACTAAGGCTGCTCTACCATCTGGGTCTGCTAAGATGGAAAAGGTTCTTTAAGAATAGTTGTAGTTCCCTGAGTTCCTTTGAGAAATCTACTTCCTTCGGCCCGTCGAGGAAAGTCCTTGGTGTAGTGCCCTTCATCACAGATCAAACACAGGTACTTCGACTTACGCTGTGAACCAACATTAACACGAGATTTGGATGAATCTAGTTTCAGGGTATCAGCTTTGGCCTTACCTTTACCCTTCTTCTTCCCCTTGGAATTTTTGTCCACTGAATGGGCTTGGACGACATTGACTTCCAAGGTTTTACCAGGATTCAGAGTGGGTTGAGAAGCAGCATTATTTGAAGAATTAGACTTTTTCTTCCTAGAATTTAAAGGAGAATACTTTTGAGAATTCTGAGACATGGAACCAATAATACCACGACGGATGGGGTCGCTGGTGTTTTAGAAGTTCCAGGTCGAGGGGCATAAGGCAATATATCATACAATGTGCCAGACTTAGAGTACACTAGATCAAGATATTAGCACGAGCAATGGCCTGTTCCTCGGTTACACATGCCCCCATAGCAATGTCTTTCGCAATCTGATTGATAAAGGAGGTAGTGAACCAATCAGTTAGAAGCTTATCAGGAATATCAAACTTGATCAAATGACGACGACATCTCCATTCAGGAATATGATCTGATATATGAGTAGCTCGGTCTTGTTTCAAGGATGTGAGGAGATGTGTCCCGGTTTCATAACAAATTGGTAACTGAAAATGTGTAAGGAATGCCATGGCGAGAGAGTTGAAATCTTGAAAGATGCCATGAGATAGCTCAATGTACCACTTTACAGCAGCACTAGTAAGAGTCTGTTGGAAAATACAGAGTCAGATGGAATCATCAACCCAAGAGTTAGAGGAACACCACAAGTGGTAAGTCATAACATGCGCTTGGGGGTCTTCTCCGGACTTGCCCTCGAATTTAGGACAATCACCAGGAATATTAGTCGGAACCGAAGGCCAATACAGATTATGAATAATTGGATTGTTCGTTAACTTTGACACATCAGGCAGTTCCAACGTAGAGAGAAAAGGTAATTAAGGATTAAAAGGCGTTGGAGGTCTCTGATAAGGACCTGTGTTAACATTCCACCCAGCCTGCGATAAATTATGCCCCCATATGTTTTGTCTCGGAGGATTCTGACCATAGGGGTTATAAGCCTGATAATTCTTGATACTGGGGCTGAGGACCAGGATACTAATTCTAAGCATACCATTGAGGTCCTTGTTGAGCAACATATGGATTATGTTGTGGAATGTAAGCATGGCCTTGAGGTTGATTATACACCAACTGAGATGGATTTTGAGGGTAAAAAGTGAAACCTTGGGGCACACTATATACCGGTTGATATTAACCTTGGGGGTAGTAAGTGCCTTGGGGTTGAGTAGGTTGCACAGGCTGTTGAATAGGTGGACCCTGCTGAGTCGGATAAACAGGTTGAACTGGTTGCTGAGCAGGTTGAACAGGATGTTGAACAAATTGAATTGGCTTTTAAACAGGTTGAATCGGCTGCTAAGCTAGTTCAGCAGGCTGCCCTTGTGGAACAGGTTGGCCTGGATAATGAGAGCCACCAGGTTGCCCTTGTGGAAGAGGTTGGCCTGACGGTGGAGATGGACCAGGTTGTCCCTGATGACCAGGTTGACCCAGAGCAAAACCGTAGGGTTGTCCTTATTGCACAAAGTTTTGGCCATATTGAATGTACGGCTATTGTTGTTGTACAATAGTTTGTCCCTGTGGGAGGTACATTGGCCCGCCGACAACATACGACATTCCTAGTTGAAGATGTCTTGAAGGACTGGAGGGTTGTCCTTGTTGGACCGAAGGTTGACCTTGCAGACCATAAGGTTGTCCCTGAGGACCAAAGGATTGTCCCTGCTAAGTTGAAGGTTTTACCTGTAAGGGTTGTCCTTATAAGCCTTGTTGTTGGGTAAGGACTCCTGCTGCTGTGTGCGTGGAGGGCCTCTGTCCTGCTGTGTGCAGACCCTACTGCTGTGTGTGCAGGTTGGGTTTTGGGGATTTGTAAGTAGATATGAAAGATTAATGAATGCAGAAGTATTGTTGCCTAACTGAATCCACTGGAATTACCGTGATATGAATCTGTGACGTCTTGATTACTTAATATATGATGCTATGTTATTGGTTTAAGTTGCGAACATACTTGTGTACTTATTTATGCTGCGATCTAGGTTTGTTATGCTTAGAATATATGGAATAGCTGTGTATTTTTATATGAATTCGCGATCTATTGATTTCTGTGAGTAATATTGTTGTTACGCACGTGGATGCGAAGAGAATCTAGGCTCTGTGATACCAGATCTACCATAATGTGTTGGGGGACTGTTGAAACAAGGTCTCCTACAAAGCTGCGAAACTAGTCCATTTTGTATATTTCTGATTATATTTAGTATAGCGCAGGGGTTTTGGGGTGGGTCAAAGCCCCTAAGGCATTGTAAATGGGTCAAGGGTACACTAAGAGTCCACAAACCACAGTTTACGGACCATTGGATGCATAGGCTAAAATAGTATAAGTAGTTGAACCTTTTTGAGTTGTAGGACAAGCTAGGAATGATAAGAGATTGCTGCTAGGTGTGAATCGATAGATCTGGTTAGGGTTGTTGGGTAAGGACTCTTGCTGCTGTGTGCACGGAGGGCCTTTTTCCTGCTGTGTTCGGACCCTGCTGTTGTGTGCACAGGTTGGGTTTTTTGGGTTTTATAAAAGGGTGATAGTACCATTAGATCCTGCGAAAGGTGAATGATATACAGAGCCGGTGTGCGATAAAGAGGAGGTGGATCACATTTACAAGTTGACTGCACGGGATGAAGATTGGATCAACCCCACGGTGGAAGGAGTACTCTGCTGGGAAAAGGATAGTGAATGCTTCTCTGACTTTGACGGGGAGGTGGAGAATTGGCAAAACTGGTTGCATGATGTCTCAGCACTGCGATGTCTTCAAGTCACAAGGGACTTCCATTGCATTTCCTCGGAGGTAAGAGACCTACCCTACTTTGATGGTTCTAGTATCATTAGGGAATTTTTGCGAACATTTGAAGCCGAGTTTCCAAGAGAACATACTTGTGTACTTATTTATGCTGCGATCTGGGTTTGTTCTGCTTAGAATATCTGGAATAGTTGTGTATTGTTATATGAATTCACAATCTAATGATTTCTGTGAGTAATATTACTGTTATGCACATGGATGTGAAGGGAATCTAGGCTCTGTGATACCAGATCTGGTCACTATAAGGGTAAACGCAGCTCTGCTTGACTTACCTACCCTCTCCCCGGCAATGGAACCATTTGTTAGCTTGAAGGATCCTGACCCAGGTTCGGATGTTCAAGGTTTGCCAACAAACCCCTATACTACTAGCCCTTTCGGCAGTGACCTGCTTGCGCAAGCCAAAGTCTCACTCGAAGTAGTATGGGTGGGTGCTGGAACCAGGTTTCCGCACCCTGGGAGAGGGTAGGTAAGTCAAGCAGAGCTGCGTTCACCCTTATAGTGACCAGATCTGGTATCACAGATCCTAGATTCTCTTCGCATCCACGTGCATAACAGCAATATTACTCACAGAAATCAACAGATCGTGAATTCATATAACAATATGCAGCTATTCCAGATATTCTAAGCAGAACAAACCCAGATTCCAGCATAAATAAGTACACAAGTATGTTCGTAACTTAAACCAATAACATAATAGCATATATCAAGTAATCAAGACGTCTCAGATTCATGTCATAGTAATTCTAGTGGATTCAGATAGGCAACAATACTTCCGCATTCATTAATCTTTCAGATCTACTTACAAAACCCCAAAAACCCAACCTGTGCACACAGTAGCAGGGTCCTCACATAGCAGAACAGAGGCCTTCCGCATACACAGCAGCATGAGTCCTTACCCAACAACCCTAACCAGATCTATCGATTCGCACTTAACATTAATCTCTTATCATTCTTAGCTTGTCCTACAACTCAAAAAGGTTCAACTACTTATACTATTTTAGCCCATGCATCCAATAGTCCGCAAACCGTGGTTTGCGGACTCTTGGTCTACCCTTGACCCGTTTACAATAATTTAGGGGCTTTGACCCACCCCAAAACCCTTGCGCTATACTAAATATAATCAGAAATATACAAAATGGACCAGTTTCACAGCTTTGTAGGAGACCCTGTTCCAACAGTCCCCCAACACAATCTTGTGACTCATCCTGAGTCACTGCGATGGTAGGTTCTCCACCTACACGCGTAGTGCAGTGAGGGCGGTGATTAGTAAAGGCATCACCTCTTGACTCTGGGTCGCAGCACTCTGCGCGAGGTCCACCAGCTTTTGGGATGTTGGCCCTTCGATGGTCGTAGTGACGTTTTTCAATGTCCGGTTGAGTTGCGTGACCGCGCCATCGACATCTTGTGAGAGCCGGAGGGCTGTGGCAGCCCATGGATTTAATCACTCCTCAAGGACATGCTTCTGGCACCAGAGTTTCTCAATCACGTTCAGGAGAGTGTTGCTGGTCCGCAACTGTGCTAACCATTGCGTAGGCACTAAGGTGGGCAAGGTAGCCTCGACCTATGTGAAAGCTTCTTCCTGTTGTCATAAGTCCTGATTGACATTTCGGAGGACCGGGTTGAACTGGACCATGGTCCAGAGCTGCATGGCTGATTCGAGCAACTAGGCACCCTGAGCAATTTGCTCTAAGATGGATTTCGTAGCTTCGGCCACCAGCGCAGCGCGGTAAGCTCGAACCTCCGGCGGCATGGCGGGCTGCAATGTAGCCTGTAAGTCAGAGATTTGCTTCTCCAGTTGTGCCTTGATGGTCTGCATTTCCGTCCGAGACGCTTTTACTGCTGCAACCATACTTTCTACCTTTGCCCAAGGTGTAGTTGCGGCTGGGACTCCGTCCAAAACCTCTGTGCAGAGCTGGTGGATCACCATTTCAAGCTCCACCTGATGCAATACAGCAAGGGATTTTTCTGTGTCTTTCTGTTTGAGGGCCCACTTGGCCATACTGAGTTGTTGATGTACCTCCAAGTCTTGCCGATGGGTCTCCCGGATGACGGCGGTGTGGAGACCTTGTAATGCCTCATTGGGCAACTTAGCCAGGTCCAAGTGGACCCCTGTATCGACTTGGAGTTGGGTTCTTATAGGGGCAGTGCTAGGTAAGGAGCAGAGGAGGCTTCCACTTGGTGCAAGCACAGTACTATTGATTGCCAAGGGATCCCATTTCTGAGTTACGCTGGTCTGCAGCTTATCTGCCTTCCACTAGAGGGCGTGGAGCTCATTCTGGAAGGTGTCAATTGCAGCCTTCTGTTGTTTCTCTATGGTTTCCCATCTTTCCTCGATGGCTCGTGTAATTGCATCCGTGATATTTTCGAGGTCACCGTCAGTCAGTGTGACTGTCGCATCATATTCCTAGCGCTGGGCGCATTGCTTTTTTTGGGGCCTTATATCAGGCTCACCTGGTCGCTTTGTATTCTAGAGAGAGGTGGTAGCTGGGTTATTTGTCCCTAGCACACTTAGTGCTAGTTGTGAATCGGCCCCGGCATCCTTATTGGCGATCTGTAGTAGTTGTGTGTCGCTTTCCGCGGCTACGTCTGCGCCCTTCGCGCTTGGTTCTAAGTTTTTCTTGGGGTCGATAGGGTTTTCCTTATAGCAAAGGTCCTTGATGAGTGACGGTCTGATAAGGACCAATAGGAAATGAATAAACGGGGTTGTCGGCAGCATCATAAGGATGGGGAGGATTGACAGGAACTTGGGGTGGCCGAAAACCCTAAGAGTTTTGTTGCTAAACAGCCAACAAATACTCTTCAAAAGTAAGGCCACCAGGGATCATAGGGACATTCAAGGTCATACTAGAAGCAGACGGGGTCGCAGGAGATTGAACATCCGGATAAGGAGCATAACGTCGGTGAATGTCCAACATGTGCTCATCAAAACTATAGGTAGAAACCATAGGCGTAGTCTTAGCTGCACCAGCAGGTGTAGTCTCTGAAGCGCAAGTTTGTGATCTGCTTAGACCCTGATTGATCGGCCACGTAGGATTAAGTAAGATAGACCTACGAGTGTGAAAAGACTCTGAAGACTGTGTTGTAACAACTGGTGTAGACGAAGCTACACAAATGGTAGGTCGTACCGAGATAGATGTAACAATAACTGATGAACCCAGTGTCAAAGGTGACAGTCCTAACGAAGGGAGGACCGAACTCCTAGGGGGATTTGATGTACTAGATTGTTCTATGGATGCAACACCAGACATAATCTGACTCACAAGTCCGATAACCGGGTGGAAGTGACATCGATTAAGGAGAAAATTGAACAGAAACATGTGGAAGATCTTCAGGGAAAATTTGATATTCTCCTGTAGAAACAGGTATTCCTTCACTGTCAACAGGACTCGAAGAATATGTATCTGATGAAGTCGTAAGATCGTCAAAAAGACGACAAGGACTAGGAGGTATAGCAGCAGCTAGGAATGGCGATCCCAAAGTAAGAGGAGGGAATTCTTCCTCGTCCCCAAAACCAGACCAAGCACCTGGAGGAGGCCAATTGTACTCAACTGACTCTTCAGGAGGAGATCGACTAGCGAGAGGTAAAACAGTCGGGAGAATAGGCTGCAAAAGCTCGACAAACCTAGTTGAATAAGGGGTTTCGTAAGTGATCCAGGTGGATATTGGTGGCCACCCGCCTATTCCACTTGGGCCCCCACCATTGTCTCTTTCAGTTTTTCAATTTCGGCATAATTTACTATTTTTAGCAGTTTTTCGGGTCCTGAACTTCCGGAGCCGTTTTGAGGCCCTAAACGACGTTTTTTGGGCATCGCGCCTCCAACGAATATTAATCTCTTCCGAAATGATATTCGTGGTGAAATTTGTAGTCCTCGGATAGAGATTTCTAATGATGTATCATGTGCGTCAAACGAAGATAGTATGCCAAAGTTACGTCCCTGGAAAGTTGAAACGCCAATTTACCCAGACAGGGCCCATAGTTTTGGCGCTTCATCTCCTAGGGTTAGGTTTTTGGATGTTTAGGATTCTCCATTGTTTCTCAATAATAAATAGGCTCTTGAGCCTCATTGTAACTCAGTTCAGAGGCCTGTAGCTGCCACATCTCTTCTCAGAGATAGTTACCAGCGCCCTAGCTAGTCTTATTTCCATTATGTCTGTAAGCAAATTTCAATTCTTTGATATTAATGAAATGAAGTGTTATTTCCACTGCATCTCTGTATTTATGGTTATATGTTTATTCTGTTGCGTTCCTGCATAAATCCAGATCAGTAAGAAACGTTAGGAAAGGAACTACCACTAGGAGGTAGTGAGGAAGACGACGAAACTGGTGGTTCTGCCACTGTGACAGTATTTCAAAAAAGATAAGGAAAAAGAGATAGCCAATAGAAGGCTTCAAGACCAAGGCCTAAGGAAAAAAAAAACAAGCCAGGTAACAGACTTTTAACGGGCATGTGATCTTGGGTATTTAATTTTATGACATTGAAACCGGACTTTGTTGTTTCATGTTTTAAGAGTCGAGAAACAGACAAATGATGACTCTAGTCACTTTCAATTTTAAACGAGCGTGAAAGGACAAGTGCTCAATGATCTCTTCTCTTTTCAAAGAGTCACAAAAAGATCAAAATGACTACTCTGGTAATCTAAGAAAGAGGGTGTACCAAGTTTCCATGAACTGCCATATACACCTTGGTGATCAAATGAAAAAGAAATGACCAAGGACTTTCTGTACGTGCAGGTAGTCTCCCTGAATGCTATGCTCAGTGTATCACGGTTACAGGGAGGAAGACTCAGATTCCTATAGATAAAGGATTTGAACCTATAGAGGTATCCCTTTATATACTCGATGGTACAGGGAGCATAAGTCCATACTAGCGTTGTCTAAAGCCAAAAGGTGAATGACAGCTACTAGGTTTTAAGACGTCGGAACACATCTCTAGCCTAGGCAACTAAAATGTGTGTGTTAGGTTCCAATGTTTCCTTAAGTTAATTTAATTGATTTTATAGTTGATCTTGAATTATGTTTCAATTGCAAGGCCCTACCGAATGTCGATCTCAAATTTCCTAAATGCAAACTATATGCAAATGAACACCATTTTCCTTCAATGAATGCTAATTAAGAGAAGGATAGAGATCTTTCAAACAATAGCAATCAATGAAATCAAACGAAGAAATCCGCTAATGCATCTAATTCAATAAAGTGAAAAATGAAATTTTTTTTCCTAGCTAATCAAGCACTAGTTATGCAAAAGAACTTTCCTTCTCTAAACAAATAAAAGAATGCAATTTTTTTATTTTTTCAATGAAATGAAGCACACAATGCACTAATGACACAAAAAAACAAAACAAACACTAGTTCAAGGATTGCGAATGTAAAGAGCTAAACCGACTGATTCGATGAAAGCAACACAAACACAAAAATGCACTCAAACCAATGAAGCACTCTTCCAATCAAAGAAAAAGTTGTGAAACGATCCAAACAAGCAATGTAATATATGCTTGGAGCAGCAAGAAGAAAAATCAAATGAAACCCGAAATGATCATTCAACCAAAACAAATGCTCAAAGGATCAAAAATAACTAAACACAATTGATCAAGAGATGTGACTGACAAGAATCGAAAAACTCGACTTCCAATCAGAAGGCTCAGTGAGCTACACTCGACACTCAAGAATTCTAAGGCCATAAACTACAATGATAAGTAAATAGACGTACAACTGAGAAGAACAAGTCTGTGACAGTCAAAAAAATCTCAACTAAACAATTGCAAATCAAAAATCTACCAAGAGACAAGCACAACTGACCAAAAACTCAAAAGGAGAGTCAATCCAAACCCTACAGGATTCAGCGTGACTGTAAGGCGGTAATCTGAGCCAAACAGGGGTTGGCACTAGTGCAACACAAGCAGCATGCGCCAATCGGCGCGATTGTTCAACCAAAAAATGCTCCAAGCCGGATATCTATGGGAGAATGGGAAATCCAATGAGCAGAGGTCAATCTTGACACTTTGGAGCTGAACAAGAGGACTCTAAACAAGCAAACAGACCAGAAAAGATAGATAAACAAGTAAACGACCAAATTCGACTAGACAAGGGCAAAAATACAAACTCACATTGATCCCTAGTGGAGTCGCCAATTTGTTACGTAGGTAAATACTCTCTGCGGATAGAGACGATCCCTCTAGCCCTGGAGTGGGTCTAGTAACAAAAGGGAAAACTAGAGTATAGGCTCCTAATTACTGAATGAAATATACATGGTAGATCAACCTACCTGGAGTCCAACGTTGTCGTCGTAGTTGTTCTAGTGGTGGCCTCTCGATTCCTGTCTCAGCAAGTCACGATCCTTTCGCAACGATGCTTGGATACTTGCACAAAATCAACAAACAAGAGTAGCATACGAAACAACAATCTCATTCATAATTACTAACCATTCAAGGAGGGTTAATCATATTGCATTAATAAAACACATCAATGCGATAAGGGAACCAAACCACAGTTATACATATGTATTAATAGAAGAAAGAGTTACAACCAACCCTTGACGTCGCAGCCTCCTTCAGTGGGGTTCAGTTGAAGCACGTCTTGATGAATGTCAGGGAATTCAGACGGGATGAAGGCACAAGCCTAAGCTCTCTTAATAAGGGACTCTTCCATTCTATCTTGAATATAAATCTCTCCAACTTTTCTGCTTCTTTAGTTCAGCTCAGCTAGCTTCATCAATGGAGGACGAGCTATATTTATAGAGGGAGAGGAGGAGGTTGGGATCCCTACTATGGTGGAAGGGAGGCCTTATCTCATGGGAAGTTTCCCTAAAAGGTGGAAACAAGAGGCCAAAGGAGGAAGGTTGTGGTTATTCAGTCGAACCACTCCCCATGACTCATCCACAAAGTTGTTATGATCGAAACTTCACCTCTATTTTTTAAAAAAAATTCCATAAAAAGATTGGCACAGGCATCTAACTGAGACAGATCACCAGCTGGCGCGGGGGCTAGTGTTAATCTACCTCATCGGCGCGAGGGCATAACTGGCTACCAGCACCAAGGCAAAAACAAGTGTTTTTGGTGGTCTGTTCGGGAAATGGTCAACATAAGGAATGTTAGACTCATGGTAAGGGATGCAATGATGATATTTGCAAGGCATGACACTTTATTTTGTTCACAGAAATGAGCCTCCAATGTGCAGGATGGGGATTGCAAGGACGGTGACAAAATGTTGTGTAACACATGTCATTGAAGTCGTTAAAGGGCTTGAGTATTCTCCATTGTAATGAGCAAGAGTTGAGCAATGAAAGCTATGGTTGTTGGTCTAACTGTGTTTTAGCCAAAGATGATAATAGATCTATAGTTGGGTGGTTTTTCCAATTGGGGTTTTTCAAGGTAAATCATGTTGTACAAGATTTGTGTATTATTACTTTATTATTATATTTATTTCTCGCACAATGTCATGAATAATAACATATTCTATATTTTATAGTATTTAAATTTAAAAGTTGTTCCTAGAATAGTAAAAGAATAATGATTCTTTGATTTATGGGTGAAGTATTTTGCAATGTAAAATTAAAATTAAAATAAAGATAATTTGTATAGTTTTAAAGGAAACGCCGTAAGGAAGTAGTGTAGGAAAGAGTATCATTAAATTGTTACTCTTCCATGATGACATCGAAAGTGTCACCAGATGTTTTCAAATGGTCTAAGTGGAATTTTGGATCTTAATTAAAGAGTGGGTCTCACGAATTTCATCATTGACATGACAGGAGTATTCATAATATTAGGTTCTCTTTTTTTGGTTATATAGGGTAGTTGCCAAATATTGTACTTTAGAGATAACAAAGATCTCTATCCTTAGAAATTATTGACCAGAAGACTTTGATTTGGTCTTTTGGTTAAACATCCATATGAATTTGCACTGGAAACACTTATGTTTGAAGCATTAGCCTACTTGAATAGTTGGAATTTATCCACACCCTATTTGTATATGCTAACTTTATTTGGGATTCAATATTTAAGAATGATTTCAAATTTTAATTTACACACAAAAATGTAAACAACAATTCAAAGCTAACTGAAGTTATCTAGGGTTTGAAGCTGAGTTCTCAACTATGATTTCAAACATAAATGCACATAAAAATTATAGAAACAACTCACAACTAATTGAAGTTATAAAAATTACAACAACAACTCACAGTTACTTGAAGTTATTTGGTGGTAGAAGGTGATACCAGCTAATATTGTTAAAGTATATGAGTAATGTTATTTGGGGGTAAAAGGTGATACCAACTAATATTGTTAAAATATTTGAGTAATGTATGATACACGAGCAAGTTATCTGTATTGCACGATTAATTAACCAAATAAATATGACTCTTAGACGAAGTGTTATCTTTATTGCATGATTAATTAACCAAATAAATATGACTCTTGTAAGAAGTTACTTTTATTGCACATTATTTACTTCAAGTTATATAACTATAGAAGCATACTTGCCTCTTTAGCATCTCTTCATTAAATGTTGAAAATACTTCAGATCTTTCACCAACATATCAAAAATTAACCTTTTTTAGTTAAGTCTTCTGTGTAATGATATGAGTACTCACTAAATTTAGTTGTTAATATTTCTCAGGTTGAAAGAGTGTTTAAGTCTGGAAGGTAATCAAACATTTCAATATTTATAGTAGAATTATAGTCATTCAGATACTCAGTGTCACCAGTAAAATGGAACCCCTCAAAAACCACATATAAATGGGGCTTGTAAAGCCTCAAGGGTGTATTTTTGTGTATAGTTAACCCCTATAATGGGGTATGTAAACTCTATAAATGGAGTATGTAGTTTAATATATTTATCCTTTTTCGTGACTGAGAAATAAAGCTAATTTCCTCGAGAAATATTTCAAATTTAATTCACACAAAAATGTAAAAAAAAATTCAAAGCTACCTAAGGTTATCTAGGGTTTGAAGCCGAGTTCTCAATTATGATTTCAAACTTAAATGCACATAAAAATTACAGCAGAAAGTCACAACTACTTGAAATTATAAAAATTACAACAACAACTCACAACTAGTTGAAGTTATTTGGTGGTAGAAGCTATGCTTTCAATTATGATCTCAAATTTCAGATTAATATTAAAATATGAATAGAAATTTAAAGCAATTAAAAATTCCCAAACACTTTTTATCATAATCAAATAATATTACACATATAAATGTATGAATAAATTCTTGTAAATGCATGAGTAAATTCCGAAGATGCCAACTAATAATGTTAAACTGAGTAAATTTCCAAAATACCAACTAATATTGTTAAAATGTATGAGTAATTAAAATGCATGAATAAATTCTCAGGAAGCCAACTAACATACATATTCTAACTTAAATTTATTAAGATATAATGTTACATAATACATAAAGACACGAGTAAGTTATCTTTATTGCCTATTAACCAACCAAATCAATATGACACTTAGACGAAGTTACTTTTATTGCACATTATTTACCTCAAGTTATGTAACTATAAAAGCATGCTTGCCTCTTTACCATGTCTTCATTATTTGTTGACAGTACTTCATATCTTTCGCCAACATATCAAATAAAACATTTTTTTAGTTCAGTATTGGCAAACCATGAAATTCCATTTAAGAAAAAACATCAATATATTCACTACTATTAGTATTTGAAAAATTATATGAAAATTGTACATTGTGGAAAAAGTAAATAAAAATGAATCATTAACAATTAAATTAAAATTCTAAAACCAAAAATAGGTATTCTTAACTGATGGAAGTGGGAAAGCATGGGCCAAACATCCATTAAGTCACATGACTACTATATCAGGCTGGAGTGAACAAAGGATGGTAATAGTAAATGAAGGAGCCAGGTAACCGGCTAAATGAACAACTATAGGAGATGGGGAATTGAATTCCTTCCTATGCTTTTATTAGACTGCAACTACCAGCACGCTCAAACCAAAGCCCCATACTACAGGGGTTGCCACCTACCTGAGGCCTACCCAAACCCCGGTAACATTGTTATTTAAAATTCTAAAAACCAAAAATAGGTATTCCATCTCATATATTTCATAAAAAAAAATATACATTATCATAAGTCTAAAAATATCATACATTGTATGGTTGAGGGAATGGAGACGCTCATGTCAGCAAGCAGCCAACGTAACCATACGATCTCAGCAGTAGTATGTGACATGGTCGCCTCAGTACTAACTGGGACAAGGTGTCTTGCTTCTTACTTTTCCAGGGCCGAGAAAAGATAAAATCCAGTGGTGGAGCAGTGGTTAGTAACATCAGCAGCACAATCAGAATCAACATATGAACTGAAAATAGGCTGAGATGAAGACTGCAACTGTGTTTGGTAGTTTAAATTCGAAAATCCCTAAACACTTATTCTCAGCACAAATTCTCATCACAGGTTTAATCTGCGGATGCGCTACTAATGCGAGTGGGGTGGGTGAGGAAGGATTCATTAAAATCATAACTAACCTTAATCACTAACCTCGTTGGATCCATGCCTCCGAACTAATGCCAGATCTATTGCCACCTGGCCAATAAGTAACGAATTCAAATCAACGGGAAATGAGAATTTAATTGTCTAACAAAAAATCTAACGATGCAGACGAAGGATAGCAAGGCAACAGGGGATGTTTTCAGAAAAGTGACGCCTTACGACATAATTATATTTAAAAAAAAAAATAATCAATATAATTTTTACTCATATATATATATATATATATATATATATATATATATATAAATATATATATATATATATATATATATATAATCAATTTTCTTTTAAAATTTGATTTGAATTTTTTTATTTGTTTAGCATCTTCATTTATTCATTTAATGATGAAAATCTAATTTTCTAATTTAATTCATAAACAAAAATAATATGATTAAATTAAAAATTAAAAATATCATAAATTAATAGAAATTATTTAATATAATGATATTTTAAATAACAACATCATCATTAAAAAAAAATAACTTATCAGTTTAAAAAGTTTAATATTTAAAAATATCTTTTTATTAATTAAAAATAAAACTAACATTAAAGTGATAATACCTATAAATTTATATATGAAATAAAAATATATAAATACTTTTATAAATAAAAAAATACATGATACACTTATTCATCATACTACCCTTTTCTAATTTGTAAATGAATATAAATTATAATCAATATTAAATCCACAAATTAAAAAAATAAAAATTTATTTTTATCATTATTAAATTTTCAAAAATTAATATAATAATAATTTCATAAAATTTATGAAATATTATTTTTTAATTCTATCACCTTTTAAATTTAAATAAGTGATATTTTAAAAATCATATATTTTTAATAATTAAGTTTGTCACGACTCCTCGTTACACACACAAAAAAAAACATTATTTTAAACCATAATAATTAGCATAAGCATTGTAAATAGCGAATTCATTTACCAAGCTCTACACACAACATAAGTTCAATATTTATTATGTTCTCGCTTGTATTAAATAGACAACATTAACTTAGGGTGTTTGATATATTTCACCAGTACGAAGTTTACAAAATATGGTTCATGAAAAGGTTTGTCACTTAAAAGGATTACAACATTCTCGTGCTTGATGTGACTCCCACTTCCGCCGATGTTATTGTAAATAGAGAATTCATTTACCAAGATTTACATCTTGCCTGGTATTTTCTTACGGTTCTATACAACCACACAATTTATAATTTACTGTTATAGCCGTGTAAAAAAATTTAGGCTTAAATATAGAATCTGGTTTCTCCTCTCAACTGGATGCAAAGTAATCTAATTTCTACAGTTTCCCTCAGTCCATAGCTAAATCCACTGTAATAAAGGTTGAGGGAGTATTTTTGGTTGGTGGAAACCGTTGGGCCCATAAACTAACCCTACAACCCTAATTGTATGTTCTTGTATGAGATTTATATTGATTCTATGATTCTAATTGTTAGGCTTGAATTTGTTTTTCTTTGTAATGGTGTAGCACCAATTGAGATTCTACCCAGTTTTTATGATTAACAAATGGCTCCCAAATTAATAGACTTTTATTTTCCTGGAACAAATTCCTAACCCATCCATGGTTTTTGAGGGCATATTTAATGCACATCTATTGTTACTTCCACACACAAAACAAGGTTCTTTAACAAATATTTATAACACCCCAACATTCCACTCATGGAGATTCTAGGGTGAGAGTAGAAACATTTTTTTTAACAACAAACCTTTACTTATTCATTACTCTACTAGTAGTACTTAGACTCTGCTTGTACCCTTACATCAGCAAATGCACTGCACAATATGTTCTTTCTTTTCAGCTTATCTGATGCGGCATTTATAGTACATAATAATCTTTCATTTTTGGTTTGTTAGCCACATCAAAAAAAAATCCCATTGCATACCAGTATCTAGGTTACCTGAATTTCTCAAGTCGTCACAACCACATGGAACAAAGGCTTCTTATATACTAATGAGACCAGTCTACAATTGCGTCTCGCCCAGCTAACCTTAACAGGAGGGTATCCCTCTCGACAATATTGCACCAAATTTATGCATAGAGCTATCTGTTCCAAACCAGAGTTAGCCAATAACAATTTTTTGCTTAAAAATATTTCTTTGGTTGCCATTGGCCAACTAGCAAGAAATATATCTCATAATAACAATCTTGTTAATTTCACAGTTTTTTTCTATCTCATAATAACAATCTTGTTAATTTGACAGTTATTCTCTTTTGGAGTTGTCTTTAGTGCGACTTTTTGAAGGTTTTTCTGGTGGATTTTTCCAGTCTAATTTCTTTAAAATCCAGCAAGAATTTATTGAAAACAAAAATTTGATGGGTAACTTTCACAATTGAAGTGTCCTAGGGGTTTCTTAGGGTGCTGAATCTATATTTACAATAAAAAAACTAGTTTAAATAACAGAAATCAAGATTTTA
The DNA here is from genome assembly GCA_034641835.2 of Pinus albicaulis. NCBI lineage: Eukaryota > Viridiplantae > Streptophyta > Pinopsida > Pinales > Pinaceae > Pinus > Pinus albicaulis. Next base: position 189,509,619 of record CM076582.1, on the reverse strand, counting down.
CCTCAATTTTTTTCACCAGATTTAGGCACCAGAAACTCCAAAAAGTTGCACTAAAGACTATTCCTTCTCTTTTAGGTCACGTCAAGTTTATTAACCCTCTTGGTTTTTCTGTCCAACATCATATAACATCACATCATCATGTGGTTTCGATTCTTACCTAAACATTCAGTCTTTCACAATACAAGTAAATATTCATTTTTTAACATGTCTTTCACAATACAATAAAATATTTCTTAAATATTCCTATTTAATAAAATATTTCTCAAATATTCCTATTTAGCATTTGATCTTTACATGGTCCGCAAGATAATATAATGTCTATAACCACAGTAAAAGAAAAAACATTTACAAGTTAATAAGAGTTGTGACAGACTTCATCATCATCATTTTATATATATATATATTGAAATTATTTTTAAAAAGGTATACTATCTGATCTATTTATTATAAATATCAAAGAGTGATCTACGTTTTCAAATTTTAATCCAATTAATAGTTTAGAATTTCCATTTGAATATACCTAAAAATATGCCCTTAAAAGAACACTTGCCGTGAAACGTCAAATTCCAACGTGGCCATAGTCAGCGCGCAAATATTGTAACATGTCCATCTGTCATATCATTAAATTGCTTGACCGCACGCAAATATCCTAAACTTAGAAATGAATTTAAAATTAAACATATTTAATTAATTAAATCACTTAAAAATGGTGAAACTACCACCATGTTTGATAAACGATTTTAGAAATAGGGAATATTATAATTTTAAATGACTTTTGAAATAAAGAATATTATAATTTTAAGCGATTGAATTTGTATAATTTAAATGATCAATTCTTTTTTAATATTAAATTTATTTTATATAAAATTATTATTTTAATAATAAATTGTAACATGCACAACAGTTCAACAATAAAAAAAATTTACTTTTGCTTTATATAATTGTATATGGATATAAGTCTAAAAAGATGATTCCCACAATTAATTTATTACCGTGGTGATTATGCACATCCCCTCGGTTTAATATTGACCATTTAAGGTTTCACCATATAGAAATTCCATTCGGAATACCAAACCTTTAATCATACAAACATATATATGTATTTACCAATCCTTTTAACTTTATTCGGCATTTATACTTGTATTAATGTCACGATTTACTTTTACATATGAATCTGGGTTGACTATAAATACATTTGTACCCATGACACGAATATTTAAACCCCGAAGGGAGAGATGTAGTGTCGCAGACCTCTAAATTTGATTGTATTTATCATATGGGTAATGATATATGTCGTGGATTCAATTTCAAGTTAGGATAAGATACGTTGTACCATTGCATGGGATTTAGGTTTAAGTGGATGACACTTGCCTTACTCACCAACGTTGGATCTGGGATTAGAGATCTACGGTTGTGATCTGCGGGTACTGGCTTAGGGTAATGACCCCTCTCAAACCCTAACTGAATCTTTCATTTGTGTCGGGCTCCGCGACGTTGCTTCTCTGCAACCCTAGCTTGCTCAGTCCATCCTTCGATCTCTCCGCTCGGCGCTGGTGGCAATGGCACTTCGACAGGTATGAGAATACGCTCCCACAGCCCTGCAATAGCTATTTGTTTTAATTTTATGACATAGCCAATCTCTTGCTCTTAAATATTATGTAGTTATTTCATTTTCATAGTTTTTACAGGTAAGGCTCTGCTCCACAGCTGGGGTAGCCTGCCTTTCGGTTATGGATGATGTTTTAGGTTTATGCCTCTGTTCTCCGGTTTCAGTTACCCACTCGCCTCGGGTAGTAAGCTATCAATGACCCAATTCTTTATACTTGTTCTTCACTCGAATTATGATTTATGTCGATAATTTAATCTTTAAATCTTCCTTTGTCTATTTCCCACGTAGGGTTGCAGTCAGCCCGCGGAGCAATTTCTACCCAGGTAATGTATTCTCTACTTCTTTTCCCTTGATTTTACCATTCGTTCAGCAGTTAGAAGGGCACAGCTTCTAATCCTCTTTTCTTGGTTGGTAGCAGGTAACCTCTGCAGTTCTTTGGCAAGGGTTGTCTAATGTGTTTGTCGTTCTATTGGAGAGCTTCGGTTTCATCCTGATTCTGCTGTTTTCCACTAACAGGTATAGGATTCACGATAGTCTTTTAGAGTCCTCGGGATAAATTCCTCCAGTCTTAGCTCTGTGACTCTTGCGGCGTTATGAATTTATAAAACTAGTTTTATGGCTTTGTGTTTCCATTCATTTTGTTTTGTTTTCTTGTATTCGAGGGCTCTGCCCTGTGTGGTAGTCGCATGCAATTTTTCTTGAAATATTTTTTATAATCTTAAAGGCTACTCTTGGCTGTCAGTCGAGCACACAACCCCACCTACGAGGATATTTCCTCTGTGAAACGACATTTTAAATGTTATATGCATCTTTATTGTGGACGTTTATTTGACTCCGGAATTCTTCAGTGATAAACCTTTCGGTCTTTATTTAAGATTTGGCTTCTTTCTATGAATATAAATCGTTGCTTTTATCATTTTCTATTGATATATATGTAAATGTACAACATTCTTTCTTTACTCACTGGACTCTCACATCAGTCGTAATGATTGTTTGAAAAGCTTGTTATCATTCTTATATGTAGCAGAGTTAGCACCAGGGATAATTTTAAGAACCCCCCTAAATTTATATATATAAAAAATAGGCGAATCCCCATGATACATAGGAAAAATGGAAGGCGATTTTATTAATAATATAATATGTATATATAATTTTTTGGCGAATCTCTCACGAGATTATATTATCCTGTAAAATCATGGCGAATCACCAGTACAAATGGCGAATCACTACTACAAAATGGTGAATCGTTGTCTAGTGGAGTTCGGAGTGTTGGTTCCAATGAAGATATGGTAATCGAACCAGGAGTAGAAGGAAGAGAACCACCGAGACCAAGCATGGCACATGGTGACTCGTGAGGGAAGTAGTTCTCGTGTAGTTTGGAAAACACGTTCTTCTAGTTCTGCTAAGCGTAGTGTTGTTTGTCATGCTACTACTAGCACTGATATTGAGGTTGGAGAGGAATTTGAGGAAAGGTAGTAGTGGTGGAGAATTACAAAGAGTACCCCATGATGGGCTCCATTTTTCCCTTTGGTATTTGTGCCTGCAAGACCTTCTGTCCATTGAACCAACAATTAGCCGTTCAACCAACAATCAACTTGACTAAGTTGATTAGGTACGAGTCAACTTAGACTAATCTTCAAAACTATGCTTTGCACTATCCCATATTTATCATACTAATGCTACACAACATTGTGCATTTTCACCTAACTCTCAATAATTCTTTTCCAAGAAAAATCTATAATAAGAAAAATATTTTACTATATTCTAAAAGGTAAAGATGTCGAAATCATGCCACAAAGTGAAAGGAAATAAAATATCTTTCCTCAAACCACCAAATATATAAAGAAAACAATAATGATTATAATAATAGAACTGGATCTATCGATCTATCGATATATGCATGATATGAGAACCATAAGCATTCAAGAGACTAATTTCAAACTTAACAAAATCCTCTAAACAAGCAACAAACAAACCACTAAAAATTTCAAAGATATCAAGGCTAGACATTAACACAATTTCATGTACTTGAATAAGCCCATTGTTGCTTAGCGTTAGACTTCTTAAATTAGTTCTTTATCATTTAATACTATGACATTATCTATGTGAAAAGAAATAGGTCCCAACTTCATCAAATCTGATTTCATTTCCAATCAAAGATCAAAACTAGCTTCGTTTCCAATACCAATATAAAATCACACATTTTCCAAATATCAATAATTATTTTCCAAGAAAATATAAAACTCGAAACTCAGGAAAATTCCCCAAACACAAGCAACATATATACCATTAAAATTTTCTAAGATGTCAAAGCTAGACATCAAGGTAGTTTCATGTACTTGAATGAGCCCATTGATGCTTTGCATTAGTCTTGTTAAATTAGTTATTTATCATTTAATACTAGTCAAACGCTATCTATGTGAAAATAGGTCCCAAAATCATCAAATCCAACTTCATTTCCTGTCACAAATAAGAATAAGCAAGACATTGTAAAAGGAAGTGTTTTTCATCCTTCACATTTCTAACATCGCAATGACATTTAATTGCATCCTATGAAATTCTAGGTCTTGCTCAATTCCTAAGCTCCTCAAAGTTCATTTTTATTCTGGTAATGATGTTTTTCTTCTTAAAACTAGCTACAAGAATATGACACTTGATCTTTTGGATTATGGTTAATGACCAATTTTTAATATTTTGTTTTTCTCTTATTCTCTACTGCATTATCACACCATGATTTCAACTTTAATTTATATGCGATAGCAATTTTATTGGTGTTCACGTTTTAGAGTGGCCTCCTCTATTCTCCACTAGTTTGACTAAGATTGAGAATCTTTATGCCAACCAGTTTTATGCCACACCAAATTTTCACTGCATTTTGAAGCAATCTTAGAGAGCCACTTGTTTTCATGTTACTTGTCTTGTCCTTCTATATTAGGTACTTAGTCATAGGAAAACTCTCAATGGGTGAAAGACTAGCTTCTATAAGATAGGATAGGGTATATTGCATTTAATAAGATCATAAACTATAAAAGACTTTTGGATTTTCTCAATTTCCCTCTATGATTCTATAGAGATGATGCAACAGCAAAATTCATCTCCATATAAGATAAAAAGATGAAGAGGTGTCTAAAATATGAGCTTCTTCTTTTTTCCAAAACCAAAAATTTGTTGACCTACAATTGCACCTAAGACAAAAATTGGTTTTCCACTTTCTATTAATCATTTTCCCAACATTGTATTTCTAGTTAAGATTGTGATGAAGGTTGACTTCAAGACCTTATTGTATAACTTTCTGTGATTTGTTATTATCGCTCACAATTAACATAAATTACCTTTTTGTAATTGATTATGGAGCTGTCTTTAGTGCGACTTTTTGAAGTTTCAGGTGCCGAAATCTGGTGAAAAATTTTGAGGTAAAATCTTGGTTTTTGTTATTCAAACTGGTTTTTTGACTCTATATATGGATTCAGCGCCCTCAAAAACCTGTAAGGCACTTTGATTGTGCAAAGTTAGCAATCAAACTTCTCTTTTCAATAAATTCCTGCCAGAATTTAGAGAAATTACACCGTAAAAAGTCACCGTAAAAGCCTTCAAAAAGTCGCACTAAAGCCTACTCGATCGATTATTACAACCTTTTTTTATTAGCGTTTACTCGCATAGCTATGCTAGAACAAAAATCCTTAATAATCCTCGCTTCTCAAAATGAGGTGGAGTCATGTCCGTAAGAACAATATCACTAATGTAAAGAAGAAAGGGGATGATTAATCTAGATGAGGTTATGCAACCACAAGGCTACTTCTTCCAAACATGCCTCTAATTTGTCAATGTGAATGTCAATAAAGGTAGGGATAGGGGAGAATCTTTCTTAATTTCTATATTGCAATTAATTCCTTTTTATCAACCCTTAATATTCGTAGACATAACAATATCATTCTCATATAACCTTATCACAATAACTCTAAATGCAAAAGCAACCTTACACTTTTATAATATATTCCAAAGCTTATCTCTATAATAATAACTTATAAAAATAATTTAGCTATTAATCCTTTTTCCATATTATTTTAATATTGATATATAATAAAATTCATTTTAAATGTTTTTCAAAATTTCAAAAAAAACAGAAAGTATGTAATGATTAATTTATATTAATATGATTTTATTTTCATAAATAAGACTAATTTATATTTAAAAATAAATTATATATATAGATAGATTAATAAATTAAATTAAAATACACTTTATTAATTAAAAAAATAATGTTGAAACTTTTAATAATAATATGATACTTTCGAATCTCATTTAATAAAGTTTAATCTTATTAAGATATAATTTCTTCAGCATAAACTTATGATAACCATGACAACAAGGTTCACTTTATCTTAATCTTGTTATTATTGATTGTCTCATTTTTTTAAAGCAATTTGATATATTTAAAATGAGGTTAACACAATCAATTTGATATAATCCTACCTTCTGCTACCAACTTTGATCCATGCAGTAGAAATGAATGTGGAAGCAGAGAAAAATGGTGGGAGAGATGCAGTTATCACAAACCTCATAATCCAAACGCGAAAATTTTGGCATACCAGTGAATTATTGCAATACTTGAAGACATTGAAGGTTGATTGGGCAGATGGACTTATCACAGACTTCAGAATCCAAAAGAGAATTTTTGGTACACCAATAAAGTATTGCAATAATTGAAGGCATTGACTCTTGAGTGGGCACATTTTCTCCAATGATGTTTATAACCACGTAAACACTGAGAAGAAGAATGGGAGGAGAGCAACACTTTTCAAATCCAACCTCCTTGTCCACAAGTGTAAAGAATTTTAGGTAGGCCAGTATGGTTGGTGGAAGAGATGCACTTATCAAAGACCTCAGAATCCAAACGAGAGAATTTTTGGTACAACGATAAAGTACTCCAATAATTGAAGACATTGAATGTTGATGGGGCTCATGTTGTCAATGTGAACACTGTGAAGATTCTGGTAGAGATGCACTCATGAAATCTAAGCCTCCTTGAGAATTTTATGTAGGCCACTATGGTTTAGAAATGATTGAAGGCATGATATGTTTAAAGTACAAATGAGTACTAAATGATCAGAGAAATAGCATTCAAAATGAGATTACAATTGTCTGTGCTAGTAACCATTGAAAAATTAATTACAATTGTTTGTGCTAGGAGAAGAGTTGACCACACATCCTGACCAAAATTATAAAAGAAGGGCTACATAAATGTCTGCTTTATCATTTTCTTTTCTAAGATCAATTTGTTGAATATGTCCTCTTACCTTGTAACTTGTACTGTGTATAATTATGAGTTCATTCATTCACAACTTCTAACCTCTACAGAAATTACAAGCATTCTTATCACTTCTGCAACAGAACTAGATTCAAGCCAGATTCCCTCAACCTCTATGTCTCTTAGAAGTCAACAATCCAACCTCTGATGAAGGCCCTGAGAGAAGAAGCTACCCTTTACAAATCAGTTTTCACTGAGCTGCTATTTGGTCTCATCCAGTGCTATACATAAGTCCATAGAAATTATTAATCTACTGTAGACCTACACATCTGAAACACAGACAACTGCTACCTACAACCATTGTCACCTAATTACACATTGGCATTGCTTCGGAACGATCCCAAGGCCTTGATGGCTGCTGCTCTCAGAATGTACTGGTGGTAGGTAGCAGCTAATGCAGCTCCAGCAAAAGGTCCCACCCAAAAAATCCACTGCACAAACAAAATCATATTCATCAGGCTTGTGTATCAACTTTAGCAAATACTTTCTCTGTTGAAGTCAGTCAAACTCCTAAGGTTCGTGTATCATCTTTAGCAAATACTAGTTCCATTGAATTACCCTAATGTTAATACTGGAGCAATCCAACCGGTTTTAATGAAAAAGGAGCATAACAATTTTTCAAAAATTACAAGCAATAGACTCTTCATTATGGAATCTACTAGTGTGTCTTTCATAACACTTTAAAATTACAAACAAGAAAGTGTACATAGATCTAATGCATAACAGAAAAACACTACATCCACCAGAAAACCCTAACCAGGAAAACAAATAAGCCTTGTCATAATAATATGGCTCTGTGAAAGGAAGCATGCTCTGCACAATGAGATGTGGAGGAAAGAGGGAGCCATGGAAGCTGAGAGCTGTTGCTTTTATGAAAGGACTTGTGGATGTGACTTCTATAAGGAAGTTGGGAATCTCCTCTATGTTGGAGAGGGAGTAAAAGGAGTCTCCTTGAATAGGAGCATGATCTATTCTTTGATTAAAAGGAGAATAGGGATATCAGTCAGAAATAAGTTAGAAATAGTTCTTGAAGAATAAAATCCTCATCCAGATTGGAAATTTCCTCCTGTGTCAGCAAATGATGTCTATAAGAAACTTGGTGTGTTTAATTTGAAAGCTTATACTCAAGTTCAAATAACAGAGTCTGTTGTAAAAGCAAAGTTGTCTATCAATCAGATGATGCCTATTACTTTGCTACAATTGAAAGATGTTGAAAGAGCTAGAAAGAAAGGATATAAGTTTGCCCATATTGGTCTAGTCAAGATTGGCTTGAATGCTTTACACAGACAAGGTCTGCATACTTTTGCATTCTGTGCTTTATTAGACAATAGGTGGAAAACTTTTAGTGAAGCTCTTATAGGTGGAATACAGACTCCATTATCTGAAGGCCCAGTTTCCTTTGACGTTCATCCAAATTTCTCAGTTGCTTTGGACAATTCTAATATCATGAAGGTTCTAACATTAGGAGTCCAAACTAAAGGATATGAGAATTTTGAATCTGAATCAAAGAATCTCTCTATCTTTTACACAACTTGTGTGAGCTTCTATAATACAACAATCCCTGCTGTGTTGAAAGCACCCTCTGAAGGTTCTGCTTCAGTTACACTTATCCAGTATGATTCTAATTGCAGTCCTCTTAGCCCACAGGCTATATTTAAAAAGGATCTCAGACCCCCTGAATCCTGGAACACTGCCTGGAATAACCTTCATAGACAGCCTGAATATCTGTCTAATCATTGTATAGAAGAACATCCTGGACAAGTCATTACTAGATTCCCACAGAATAATCAGAGTTCTCGCAGATTGCAGCATGGTGAGTCATCTTAGAAAATGATTCAGATTGATAAAGAAGTTTATGAAAAATTGAAAAATGATGCTTTAAATGCAAGAAAGATTTCTAGAAATGCATCAGTTGGTTATGTTAATGAACCAGTGACACATGAAAGAAGGCCAGATGAAAATGTTATTTCTTCAAGAATAATGAATCAGTTGCCATCAAGTACAATTCCTGTCCATGATAGAAGGATTAATCTACCTCCTGCTAGTCAATGTTCTGACCCTGAATGTAACAAATATGAGTGTGTGAGAAAGCCCTTTGAAATTAACATGCTAAGAGCAGAGAGTGTAAGACAAAAGAAATATAAGGCAAAGCCAGGACTAGGATACATTGAATTATCAAAACAAAGGGTTCAAGCGAATTCAGAAGTCCCTGAAGAAGATAGATTGACAATTGAAGAATTAATGTTCCTTGAAAGATACAAGTTTGGTTTCAGTCCTTTTGTTAAAAGTGATAAGTCCATGCAGAAAATCTTTCTGAATGATGTTGACACACATCCATTAGCGAAACAATACCAAGCCAAATACAATTATAAAGTCAGAGAACAGAACTCAAAAAATTGGCTAAGCTATATGGAAACAAACAATAAATGGGTGTCCTTGTATGAGTGGTACTATGGAAATCTTCCTGAACAGAAAGAACAGAAATTGCCAAAAGGATACAGAAAATGTGGAACAATAGAATTCTCTCAAAAATTTGTTGAAATGAGTAGAAAGCCTAATAAGAGAAAATATGCTGAAATCTTTCAGAATACTTTAGGCTATGATGTTACCGTTGCTATGATGCAAGAAGATGAAGGTAGTGAACCAAAAGCTGGTAGACATTATTGGACAAATGCAGCAGGTGAAACAACAGAGACTACAACAGAATTTCCCCCATGGGAAGATCTGAAGATCAATCAGAATAATATGGCTTATGAATTAAGGCCTTTGCAGGTTGATTCTAATAAGTTAGATTCCAGAGCTGCTGTTGTAGGCTTAAATTGGGCTAACTTAGGAATCCATAAAAGTCATAAGATTCTGAATTACAAAGTAAACCTGATAGGAAATGAACAAAGAAGTCAAGTCAAACCAATTGTGAAAAATATTGATGCCAATATTGCTGCCTTGTCAAAAAAGTTTGATACTTGCATGCAGACAATCCTGACTGAGATCCAAAGTCAGAGCAAACAATTGAAGGTCGCTTTGAATGCACAAAGTGATATGATAATACAAGTTCATGCTGATACTGATGTGATTAGAAAAGATACTAATAGTATAGAGAGAGCTGTAGCAGAACTTAAGTCAGATGTTGATGATATGTCTGATAAGGTGTCTTGTTTAAAGAAACCTCAGAAGAAAGAAATGTCTCTAATTTCTTTCCCAAGTTCTAGCCAAAATGTTATATCCAAACCCTCTCTAGAATTCAAGATAAAATCTTTGCAGTTGCCAGATGACCAATCAAGATACTCTTTCTTGCCCTCTGCTAAGATGACATCAGAAGAAATTTTAGCTATGCCAGAATTGATCACATATCCAGACCCTGATCAAGATCCTTTTAGGATAAATGTCTTAAAAGAAGAGATCCATGCAAACATTCCTGATAATGTTTCCTCTAGGTGGATTAGTGCACCTGACATTTCTGAGACAGCTAATAGCTATCCCCAGAAAGAATGGTCTTCTACAGCAGTTTGTGCATGGTCCATAGAAAATAAGAATGCTATGGAAATTGAATTGATGTTGGAACAAATGATTACTGCTTATAAGACATATATGTCAGGAGGAAACTCTGCAGTAGAAAGTGTAAATCTGCTAATTGTTGGGTTTGAAGGAAGATTGTTACAATGGCTAACGTTATTGCAAAAGCAGAAGCCAGAGTTGTTAGCAGAATGGGCTGCAGCAGTTGTGCTTAAACCAGATGGTACGCCACAAACACTGAGTGATGGATCACAAGAAAACAATTTCATTGGTAAGTTGACCTCTGCAATTCACAATGAATTTATTGGTTTAAAGGTTGACACTACAGCAGTTCAGACTCTAGCTCTGAACCAGATGAAGTTGCAGCCAAGCAAAAAGCTTACAAGAAACCGACGCCCTGCCATGACAACACTTCGGATCTCATTGCCAGAAGCTACATCCTCGTAGCACTCATACAAAATTTCCATGCAGGGATAATATGAAGCGTTGTATGCCATCTCAAAATCCCTCCTTCCTCCTTCATTCAGAGAATTTTATATAGCTAACAATCCCTGCAAATTGTATAATAAGTTCAAATTTAGAATAACCATAAGAAATTCAAACCATTTCAAGAGCAATAAAAATGAAAATAAATGTATGACAAATTGTATGTCCAATGTGCCATAGTAGAAAACAACATCCTATGATCATTCTATAACCAATGAACAGAGATCCCTAAAATCTGCTTTTAGTTTCACCAAAATCAGAAAACACCTTTGTCAAGATAGTTTTTGATATGATCCCAGTTATTCCTTCCACAGTATTTTTGTAAGCAAGTTTTTCATCCATTCCACCCTCGGTATATCGTCTGAACAATGCTTCAACTATACCATGTACAGCTCCCAACAAGATCCCTGTAAATCATAAAAGACCAACTCAATCCTAGCATGCCAATTATAAATAAAACAGAACAAAAAGGTCCTTAAAATAATAGTTACCACGCTCCCCAAAAATATCACTCTTGTACTCATCCTCCAAGGTCGTTGCATTTTTGTACTCATCCTCCAGGGTCGTTGCAAATGTAAATGGTGAACCCAAAGCAACTGACCATGCCAAAGCAACATCTGTTGCTCTCCCATCAACATCCTGGACAAACACACATAAGAAAACTCCATAACTTATTGAAATAGCAATGAGTTTGTGATTTCATTGAAAGCATAAGCAGCAAAGAAATTTTAAACAAAATTGAAAATGTGAATATATATTTTCAAGGTACAAACACCTGATGCACAGCAAAACTAGAGTTTATTCCTGCACCATTAATCTCCTGGCCCTGGACATACAACTGTCTCACAGATGGTCCCATGCCCTTTGGACAGACAGCTATCACACTAATGTTCTTGGGGAAGTCATCCCCACAGGACTGCAAATGCCCCAGTAAAAATCCATGAGAGAGACCAAGTATGTTGTTTGGTTTCATTGCAGAAAATATTTGCTTGTAATTGTCTGCCGGCAAGATCAGAAATCAAATTAGAGGGGGTTTGCTTTAATTGTACAAAATGCCCACCAATCAATAGCATTCACAACAATAGAAACTACAGTATTATCTCTCCAATGGAAAGATTCTATATAAAATGTGCCACCGTAATATAGAGAATGTTGTGCCAACCTGTGCAGCATCAGATATCAAAAGTAACACAAGGTCACTGCCACACAAAGTCTCTGTCATTTCACCAAGTGTTCCATTTTCCTCTGAAAATCCTGCTGCACGTGCTTCAGCAAAAGATTTGGAGCCTTTCCTCAAGCCAACCTGTAAACAAGCCAAACCCTACAACTGTGATCTCCGACCATACCAGAATTACAGACAATGATTACAAACAAAAGATGTATTTTCAATCAAAATAATATTGTAAACCAAAAACCAATAGACCTATTATTCATGGGAATCCTACCACAATCCTAGCTATCACGAGTTCATTGCATGAAATCAGACCGGAGAAACATAACAAATCAGGTCATAGTTCAATTAATTAATGTACCTTAGAGCAGAAACTTTAAACCTGAATTTCACCTATGTTGCACCAGGATTCCGGCAAACAGGAACATGGGAGCAGGGAAACACATTAAGGGGGCATATG